>OY992884.1:53945475-54132975 GCA_963921405.1 Cepaea hortensis
ACGCCTTCCTCTCATTCCAGCGCTGCCAACTGTCATATTTTTGTTTCTTCTTCCTCCTCCTCCCCCTCCCTAAATACGTACGTAAATATATGATGATGATGATGAAAGAATCCCCGAACCAAAACGCTAGGACAAGCGAAGAAAATGACGTGACTACACATAATCGTCACACGGCAATCATCATCAAGTGCCGTGCCGGCTGGCGTAGGCGTTCATCGTTCTCCATAGATCTCAGTCTTTGGTTTTCTGGATCAACTCTGCTGCTGATATATATGCCTCCATGCCACGGCAATATCAATAACAATTCATCTTTTTATGTGTAAGGAAGTTATCTACAGTCGTGTAGAAGGGAAGAACGATCAATGGAAGGACCGAAATCACAGAACATAGACGAGTATGAATTCGGAATGGCGAACTACCTCCTCCACTCTTCTCCTCCCTCTACCTCCTCCTCCTCTTCCCTCTACCTCCTCCCCCTCTTCCTCTCCCTTCCTTCTCCCTCCTACTCCCTCCTCCTCCTTCCTCCTTCTCCCCCCTCCTCTTCCCTCTTCCTCCTCCCTCTCCCTCTCCCCTCTCCCTTGCCTTGCGGTCTATCTCTTGGTGTTGCCCACCCACTTTTTAACGTAGTCTTCTTCCCGCACGCTTCTCCTCCACCTTTCCCTCCAGCACATCTTTTTACGAGGAGCCGTGTCACTTTATACAGCCAAAGTTCTTTACTTCCCTGATCTCCATCTCACTCAGTAATTTTAGTTTAATCCCAGGTTTCGTAATCCTTCTTTCTGTGCGTTCTTCTCCTGCAATTATATTCTGCCTATGCTTCTACATAAGTCTACATTTCTGTGTGTTCTTCTCCTGCAATTATATTATGCTTATGCTTCTACATAAGTCTACATTTCTGTGTGTTCTTCTCCTGCAATTATATTATGCCTATTCTTCTACATAAGTCTACATTTCGAAAGCTTTTATCATAACACTGTTTAATTGTTATCCTTATTTCTGCACCAAAAAGTACGTTTTAAAAGTAAGTATTGAACAGATGGATCACAGTCTTAAGAAATCCTTTTTAATTATTTTATAATCTGACATAATATAGCATGAGTCTTTTAAACTTCATAATAATAACCTGACCTAGTATATCTTAAGCATTTTAACTTCATATTTATACCACGACCTAGTTTCTCGTACGCCTTTTAGCTACATATTTATAACCTGACCTAGTATATCTTAAGCATTTTAACTTCCTATTTATACCATGACCTAGTTTCTCGTATGCCTTTTAGCTACATATTTATAACCTGACCTAGTATATCTTAAGCATTTTAACGTCATATTTATACCCTGACCTATTATCTCTTACGCCTTTTAACTTCAAAATTATAACGTGACCTAGTATACCCTGAACACTTTAACTTCATAATTATACCCTGACCTAGTACACTTTAAGCCTGCCAACTTCATCATTAAAACTTGACCTAGTATATCTGATGCCTATTAACGCCAGAAGTCCCACAGCAGTATCCGGTTTGGGATTACCTTCACCTACTTTGTGTGTTGACGAGACTGTTTAAAGTGGCCTAGAAGTATAGCACTTGCCTGTAACTTAAAATGTCTGACGTTCAATTACAGCTGTGACTACTTTTTGTTTGTAGAGTAAACCAATGATGTCACAACTCACCCCCCCCCCCCCCCGTGTGCTAGTATCAGAGTCTTCCATCCTTGAGGCATGTTACTTTGTACAAATCTATTGCATGGCCACATAGTATAATGCTTAGACGCTCGCCTTCCGGTACGGTAGTCATGGGTTCAAATCCGCATCGGAACTGGTTTTGAAAATTGACCTGGGCTCCCAGATGGATCCAGCCTAAAATATACACCAGGAAATGTTTTATGAGCAAAAGACGGCCGGCATGGCACTGACCACACCACCCACCGAGTGCCAGTTGGTGTATACAAATGTGGGTCTGGCACAAGATATATGCCCAATAAATAGGTCTCGGGGCATGTAACAGAGCCCTTTTTTACATCGCGGAATTCGTATAAGCTCTTCTCAACATAGAGAAGGTAGGCGTACATCCGAGCCAACTCTCCTCCTGTTATGGTGATGAAGATGGTGATAGAGATGATGATGATGATTATGTCAATTGTTATGATGATAATGATGACGATGATTATGATTGAGTGGTGGTAATACAATCCCTTTAGATAGCTCACGACAATCTATAGTCTTCGTGCAAATATATATATATAGGTTTGTTGCATATCCTTTACAGGAAACTTGCAGTCAACAGCAGCATTTTTAGCAGATGTTGATGTCATGGCAATTTTTACGTTCAGTAGTTTGCCGTCGTTTTCTGAACGACCGGCACCCATTCCTTTTCGTAAAAAGACCAGCGCAATACGATCTGCTGCCAAATCGCGCGCAGATGTGTTTCGAACGCGGGCATACGGGATTACGAACCGCGTTCGTAAATTCCTACGCCACGGAAACCGGCTTATATATATATATATATAATATAAACACGATAAGTCCTGTTCATTAGATATGATGTGATATAGTAACACGTGTATGGATTACGCTTGAATTGAAAGCGAGCGATGTAAGATGGCTTGTAGAGATTAGAACAATAATCGCCATGTCAAAAATAGCCTTTTGCTAGATTAAAAGCTTACACACAGATAAAGAGCTGTCAGTTACAATCAGAAAATGAGGTGGGAGGGGGAGGGGGGGTATTCAGGTCATATTAAACATACTTATGTCGGTGCAGATAATAAACAGCATATTTACACCAACCCTATGCTACCCATCTCAAACTTGGACATTAACCAAATCACACTTACGCAAAATCAACACCTGCCAACTTAACAATCCGAGACCGAATAAGTGAATAAGAAATGTTATCAGACAGACAGCGGAAATTATCGGAAGTCAAAACATCAAGTGGTTTGGCCACCTCGTTAGAATGCAACACCATCAGCTTTCAGCACTGGCCCTAATTCAAAGATCGCTGCGAGGAGATCAAGAGTACGCCCGAGAAGAAATTTGATTGACGACATCAAACACATTGTACAACCACACGGAATGACACTATCCAGTGCCACCCATCGGGCGCTGGAACGCCATTTATTCCCGTCCTCCCCACTTCGCTTGACGGCAAACGTGAAAGATGATGAAGACGATCCGATGGGTGTCAATTTTTGACATTGTTAGATTATATTTTGTCATTTCAAGTCTTAAATATCTGCATTTTTTATAAAGTTTTAAGTCCTAAAGGTCATTTCTATAGTGATTAGTTATTTTAGAAATGTCATTTGCTTAGGCAAATAGAAAATAAAAATTAAAAAAAAACATCAAACTGAAATTTATTTGGCCTGTGTCTATTTACGTTTGGCTGTAACATCAAAATGTAACCTGGTCACACCGCTGCAGTATCGGAATATCATAATCGAAGTCGTCCACCGAGGTCGCCGCAAGTATAAACAAGACCACGTGAATCTCTGTGTTTGCCCGATTTCGCTATTCACATATAAACATTTTCATAGTCTTTGGATTGGTTTAGGAGGTATGTATGCATTTCACTAATCTTATATCGCTAAAATGACATTTAACAATATGAAACAGCTTCTCACATAGTAAAAGTTAATTAATTAAAGTTACGAATTAAAATGCCGGGTATTTTAATTTAAAGAGTGTGAACTGTGATTGTGATTGAATATTATTATTAATATTAATATTATGAATATAGTAAAACTAAAATTCAAAATAAAATATTAAATACATTTTAAAATATATTATTAATATATTTAAAGTGTGGCCTAAACACTTAAATCACTGTTTGAATTTTTTAACACATACGCCAATGTAACTTTTTTATTTGTGACCAAAGACCTTAGCAACTAATAATATTATATGATTATCTATGATATATTATTTATATCTTTGTGTTGTTCGATCTAAACAGTAAAACACTAACATTCAGTACTCAGTAACACAATGACAAATGATAAAACAAATGTCTCAAATGACTAATGTTTGAAAATATTTTGTCATTTCATTGAATCACAATTAATATTCAAAACGGTTATCCATTATAAATATAACCAACTATTGAAATAATAATATAAATATATTATGTTTATAATAAATAAAGCATAAAATGCATAGGAAACTATACTATAACTATAAGTTTTTAATTAAGAAATTAGTGAATGGAACATAAGGGGATATTGTCATTGTACTGTAACTTTTTAATGTTCAAACTTCAAACCTAATTAAGAGGTTCACAATGGCTGAAAATTAAAGTTTCAAGTGATTAATCCCTGATATCTTAATTAATAATTCACCAAACCGTGTGGACTATATATATTTTATATTGTTTTGTGCTAGCTGATAAACCGACCGTAAAGACCATATTACAGCCGTAATCTTAAATGTTCAGACCTGATTAAGAGGTTCAGAATGGCCACCAATTAATGTTTCAGGTAATTAATCCCTGATAACTTAATTAATAATTGAGCAAACCATTTGTTGTTAATTTTGTGTATAGTCTATACCAGGCTTGATTCTTATGTTATGTTCCATTCTTTCAAAAGAGATTATTGATTAATGAACTTGGCAAGATGTGTAGTGTATCTTATGTGAGCTAGTGAAATGGACAAAACTTAACCAACATTCTTGTTTCTCTATACCTTATGCCATAACCTAATTAACATTTAAAAATGGCCAACAAGCCTGTAAAAAATTCATCTTGAGGGAACCAGAGGAGATGAAAAAACATTGCTTATTATTAGCTTGCATTCTTCTTATAGTCGATGCCGTATGGCATTGATAATCATTGTCAGCTAAGTGCCTGGTATGCAATGGTTGTCTCAAGGAACTCACCACTAGTGGTCAACTCCAGGTGTCTTAGTTCTGGCTATACATTACTCTTCCTTCCAATTGCATCAACTGCATTATTGCTAAAGTCCTCTGATATAACAAGAAAGGCACCCCAGCCCCCCCCCCCCCCCATCTCTCTCTCTCTCTCTCTCTCTCTCTCTCTCTCTCTCTCTCTCTCTCTCTCTCTCTCTCTGTGTTTGTGCATGTGTGTCAGAGACAAAAAAAGAAATATCACACATGTATGTGTGCATGTAATAATGTATTTAATCGCTAACTGTGTATAAATAAGGGTCGTTCATTTGAAACCCGTTCCAATGGCTTTATTACAAAAGCATGAAAGAAACATTAACAGGTGTAATAGAATTAAACAAAGCATTCATTTTGAATGAATTATGCACCATGGGTTGGTCAGAAGAAGTCACCATAGGCATTCAGGCAAGTATCCCATTGCTTAAGTAGGCGACGAATGCCGTCCGCAAAAAAGGATTGTGGTTACTCAATGAATCAAGTGTTTACCGCATTCATTACATCTGGATCTGTGTGAAATCGTTGCCCCTTGAGAGCTTTTTTTAGAGGTCCGAACAAATGGAAATCACATGGTGACAAATCAGGACTATAGGCTGGATGTTGAAGAATTTCCCACTTCTTCCAAGCTAATGCTTCCTGCACAATCTTTGCAACATGCGGACGAGCATTATCGTGCAACAAAATCACATCGCGAGAAAGCATGCAGAGTCATTTATTCTTGATGGCTTTTTGCAGCTTATCAAGTGTTTCCAAGTTGTGGGTAGAGTTGATGTTGACACCAGGTTCTTTAAAGTCGGCCAACAATAGCCCTTCATGGTAAAAAAATGCGCCCAGCATAACTTTACCAGCAGAACCTATAACTTGAATTTTTTGGTATTTGGTGATTCAGCATGATTCCATTGCATGCTCTCTCTTTTGCTGCTTGGCTTAAAGTGGTGACACTATGATTCATCACCCTCCACTCTGCAAGTGGTTCAGACACCATCCCATGCATTCCTCTTTTTGGTGGTCGGTCAACATCCGTGGTACCCACTGTGAACACACCTTCCGATATTGCAATTTCTTACAAATGACCTTTTGAATTATCCCAATCAAATGCTTTTGCTAGTGAACGTGTGCTTCGACAATGGTCCATCTGTACTGCTGCATCAATTTTGGCGATGGTTTTTTCTGTTGCAACAATATGCGCTTGACCCGACAGTCGAAGATCTGTCGTAAACTATCGCCCTTTCTGAAACATTCAGGCCCAGTCTGTCACTGTCGTCTTTGACACATTTGTTACCATACACTGCCTGCATTCTTCAATGAATGTCCACTGGTGGACATCCTTCAAATGAAAGAAACTAAATCACCGCTCTTTGTGCGGATTTTGGATCAACCCGGCCATTTTCTCAATGGTCAGAAACAGAACCCATGCATCATGGGACAATAAGCACATGCTGTTTTTTATTCATTGGACAGTACTTATCACATGACTATGACATGATCATGTTCAACGTATGCAATCACGCGGAGTGCGGCACAAACAGATTTCAAATGAACGCTCATAATATAATCAGCATTTTATTATGTTTACTGCTTCAAGAATTGTAGTAAGGTCTTAGTCAGATATGATTGAGCTACTGTAATGACAGCAGACGGTACTACCTGCTTTCTGTTAGCACCAAATGTTGGGCGGCGCTTACCAAACACAACACCCCACATTGTGCCAATGGCTTCGGACGAAGAGCGCAATTGGGAGGCCTTATCCTGGTGTGAGGAAATGCAACCTAAAGACAAAGTGTCATGGCAGGGCAGACCAGGCCCTCAGCGTTGGTTGGCAGCTGGTCTAGGATCGAAGATTCAACAGGTGGACAGTTAGAGCTTTGCTTTGCTGATCCGGCAGCTTCTGCAGATTGTCTTGTTCCAGATGTATTGCAGTTATCTTTCCTCTGGAGTGAACTAGACAGGCCGAGAAAGGGATCTTGCTGCATGAGCAACACATGGTCTCTATATTTTAGCCCAGGCTTTGTACTATGCTTGAGCAAGTCGCCGCTGATTGTGTTGCATGGAAGGCAAATACCAGAAATGGAATATAGACAAAGGAGAAAATTATTGCAGACAAGTCACACACCAAGCGTATGAGATGTAAGATGGTGCATGATGGTGGAAATGACCACGTGTTTACATGCATCCACTGTGGATGAACATATACAGCGCGAATTGGCCTTATCAGTCACATTCGCCACCACCATGAGTTGTTGTTATTATGCCTTTTTGAAGCACAATGTAACAAACTATTGTCTGTCAAGATGGCAAGATGCCAATGTAAAAATGCTTCATGAATTTAAACATGTATACTACAGAATATATATTTACTATGTGAAAGATGAGTGGTTGGAAGGGCTAAATGCAAGACAGATCCGCATGCCCAATTTGTGACACAGTGCATTGGTATACTTTTACAAGCATTTGTATTTATTCATGTTTTTTGTGTGCACATACAGAATGCAAGCCCAGGTGTACTGTAGAGAACATCCACATGCAATCCTGGTGGAAGATTTCCATGCAGGCGACATGATCTGTCCAATGTGTGGCCTGGTTGTTGGTGACAGGTAAATTCTCCTTGGTTTTATAATTATTTAACAAATTCTTTTACTAATTACATTATCTTCTTCTTCTTCTTCTTCTTCTTCTTCTTCTTCTTCTTCTTCTTCTTCTGCACTCATCTGGAGTTTTTTTGTGTGGATGCGATTGCGTTGTGCCTATTTACAACAGAGCTGCGTTCTTGCGCTGTTAGGCTGACACATCCAATATCTGCTGACATTTTTTACCGAGTTAACCTTCCCAGGGTAATTACATTATGATATCGTGCAAATGTAATACATTGCAATTATATTAATATTCATCTGACTTTCTTGTCTTTGTGTTTGATGGTGGTTGCTTATTTGGGAATACTATGGATAACTGCGTTTTAATTTTCTTAGTCCAAGACTTCGGCTTTTAGGTCATGTCAGCCGACTCTGTGGCGAAGTGATTACGGACACAGTTCATAATCCCTCATGCCATGTTCAAAACACAGCACTGGTGATTTAGTAGCAGATCACTTTGTGCTGGTTTTTATAAAATGGTATGAATGCCAGTTGTTCGGAAAGCAATGGAATACTACTGAACATTAACTTGCCAAGAAATCACATACAGCCACAAAATGCTGTGACGTATTGTAAAGGATTTGCAACTTAACTAACAGCCCTGAAAATGACTTGTATCTGTGGGACTGAAGTTGGTATAGGACTTCTTCTTTGCTTGACATGCCTGTAACTGCAATGTTGTCTCTTGAATGAATGTTACTGTCTTTTTATAGTTCACTCAGTGGTCCATAGAGTTTATCTTCCACTGCTGATTCTCTAGTCCAGGTTTGCATAGATATGTCATATTTTAGGCAGTCTTGGAGCATGTGATCTGCAGTTTGCAGCGCCAATCCATGGATGACTTGCCAATCTTGAATATTGTATGCATGTGGTTGCGTAATCTATTGTTTCATGTTCTGAGGCACAGAATACTGATTATGTTCTGGCCTGTCCATAATGTGGTAGTCATCTTGAGCAGGTTTTGGTGGCTTTCTGAATGATTTGATCAGTCTTTTCTTTTGGTGTTATATAATGTGTACATCAGGTTGTTCTTCTTCTGCTCCTTCCTGAGCCAATCGATCAGTTCTCTCGTTGCCGGGTACTCTACAGTGAGATTGTATCCACTGTATGGTAACCTTACGCTGGCTGCCAAGTTCAGAAAGTAGTGTCCGTAGTACTGACAATTTCCCAGATAGGAGCGCCTCAAGTACTGATTTTGCATCTGACAATCGCACCGCAGGTTGTGTACCATAGCTGGTATTTAGTCAGGTGTAGGACTTTCCTCTTGAACTATTGCCATAATAAAGGTCATGATTCAGCAGAATCATATTGACTGGCTGTATTAGGCCTAGACTGGTAATGTTTATAGGTCGTAGGTATTACATTGTCAACAGACTCTCACTTTATGCCTTTGTTCCCACCAATTCCACTTCGTTATTTGTGCTTGTGTTTTATAAATCTGACCTTCCTCATATTTTCCTTGTGTTTGTTGCATGTTTCCAGCTAGTGAACTTCACTAAGTCTGTATCCTCTAATGGAACATAACATTTCTGTGTTGTTTTTTGGTTTTTTTTTTGCAGGGTCATTGATGTGGGATCTGAGTGGAGAACATTTGGCAGTGGTGAAAAGGACGCCAAGGATAATTCTCGTGTTGGTGCGGCCGAGGTGAGTTTTCTCAACTGATACCATACTGTGTATCTATTTTTCTTTATTGTTTTACTGCTCCCCAACAACCCCAGGATGTAGAGGAAAGTGACTGAACCATATGGGATAAAATCCAGTGCAATGAAGATTAGTGTGGGGCTGGGCACTTGCTTTTAAACCATCCCATTTTTTTCTTCCAGCTGAAGTAAAAAGCTGGATAGCTTGACCACATGGCATGATTAAACACAAAGCTGATCCATGACTCTGGTGATCGTATGAGATGGTGAAACATAGATGTCCACACTAATCGGCATGGCTAGTGATGAGGATGATAAACAGTTTACAGCACAGAAAGTAGAGAATAGTAACAATGAAACCTACCAGGCATGTTGTGAGAGACGATTAAGGAGGGTTAGTGTGGGGCTGGATACCTCATCCCGTAGAAGAGTAGTTGCAAAATCCAACCAATCATGAACAGGTCTACAAAGATTTGGACGCGAGTTGGGTGAGGACCTACGCTCCATTGGGAGATAACCGGCAGCAGAAAGAGAAGAAGACAGGTGAAATTGTGTGAAGCAATCTGGAATTGTATACTGCCATGGCAAAATAACAAAAAAATTTAAAAAGCTACCTAAACAGAATATTTATTGCACATATATCTCTATTAAGTGGATGTGGAAGCTATGGTGAAACCACTACACTATACTAATTTATACAAATTTCCTACAAATAAATTGTTTTTGTGCAGTCATAAAGCTAGATTCATAGTAAAGTAACATGTTAAAGAAAGAAATTTATACCAATCTTTGAACTTATTGAACAACTTGATGATACAACATAGTATAATACTCAATATCACCAAGTGTCATGCCACCTGGCATGGGTGATCATTCTTCTCCACATCTTGCAATCTCCAACAGCATGCATCAGTTTGTGCACTGATACTCTTCCGTGCCATGACAAAAGACTGTCAAGAATCTTCTCTTGCTGTTTTCCTCTATCTCTCTTTTCACACATATTTTCTGTTGTCACTATGTTCCAGCTTTTCTACAGATGTTTTGTTGTTTGTTGCATGTCATTTGCAGAACGTTGCAATCAACCCCAGGGTAATCCTCTAGACAATTTTAAGTTCAGTAGTTTGCCATGGCTTTCTGAACGAGAAGTCAACTTTCAAGCCCAGCTGACCAGTGTGGAGAATGAACCCACTACCTTCTATCAGCACACAGGAAGTTTAAGAGTGAGCACTCTTATGATAGAATGACCAGATATGCTGACTGCTTCTGTCAGATGTTTGTGATATGTTGTCTTCGTGTAATACTTATACATTCCTGCAAACTGATATAGTACATGCTTTGTTGGACACCATGAATATCTGTACTTCTGTCATCCTGACCAGAACCCGCTGATGGACGGTGGTGACTTGTCAACAATGATTGCTACAGGACCCGCAAGCGAATCAATAAAAGATGAGTTCGGCAAAGCTTTGTACAAAAACAGACGCGCAGTAAGTATGAAGTTACTGATGTGAGCAGATGTTTTTTATTATATTGCTAATTTCTCATTACTACCATCTTCCCAGTAAAGCAGGGATTTAAAGTGTTATAATTATCACTATCATATTCTTACAGAGACATTTTATATTTGTTGTAGCATTCTAATGCAAGTTAGTGTTATATGTATAGTTGTATATGTTTTGTAGTATTCCGTGCAGGATAGTTCTGCTCTTGGGTCTATCCAGCCTCAAAAATGGGTACCAAGAAATCTATGAAAGTATAATTGGTTTGTGTAATTCTGGCAATTACCTTGCATATTCTGCTGATCGCTTTAAAAACAGGGGCCTGTATTACATTATTAATTGTTCTTCAGTGTTTCCTATCCAGTGTCCATGCCTTTTCTTCATTTCCTCTTCTAACAAACTTGTCTTGTGCCTCTCATGAACACTGCTTTTAAAATGTATTATGAATATTGTTAATTTTTCTGATTATTTTTCTGGACTTTTAAATTGATACTTACATTTTTTTAAATCTGTGGCTCCAGACATTCCTTATTTGTATTTAAATATAATTGACTGTGTGTGGTTTTTCATTTTTTATTTCTCTTTTGCTGTTTTTATAATTTTGTATTGTACCTTTATCTTTTGCTTCCATTCCTTGGTTTCCATTTGTTATTTTATTGTATTGTGTTCTAGTTTGCAATTTTTCACTTATTTTATAGTAATGACCACCCTAACCACAAATATTTTATGTGATGCTGAAAGAACAGCAAGAATTGTTTCACATATAACTAGTAGTCATGTTTTTAATTGTACTAAATTGGAAAAGCAACAAAGATTCATCTAAAAGAACACCCTCTGAAACAAGTAAAGAGCTTCGAGTACTTTGGAAATATATTATCATCACATGTCAAATCAGAAGACGAGATTGAAGATAGATGCAATAAGGCAAACCAACTCATTGCACAAATGGCAGCAATTCTAAAGAACAAACATGTATCAATAGTTACTGAGAAAACTACCAACTCTGTGCTACCAATGCCAAACCTGGACAATGACAGAAAAAGAGAAAAAAAGAATCTCAAAATAAATGAGATTCCTGAGAAGAATACTCAATGTATCAAGAAGAGAGAACATCAGGACTCAAGTGGGGTTACAGCAGTGCTAGATTTTATTTTAATTTTATTATTTAAATTTTATTATTTAAATTTTATTATTTAAATTTTATTTATTTAAATTTTATTATTTTATTTTAAAGATGGCAAAATCATAATAGAAAAAGATCAGATTCTACATGTATGGACAGATTATGTGAAAGACCTGTATAATGATAACAGAGAGGAACAGTATGCTATTAGATTTAATAATGAAGGACCAGCAATTTTAAAGATGGAGGTTCAAAATGTTCTTAAGCATATGAAAGCTGGCAAGGCCCCCGGTGCAGATAACATCACAACAGAAATGATTAAAGCTTTAGAAGAATTTGGACTAGAGCAAGTCACTAGACTGCTGAACACATTATATGATACTGGAGATATACCTTCTGAATTATGTAATTCTGTATTTATTGCAATCCCAAAGAAATCAGGAACCTTAGAATGTGATCAACATAGAACAATTAGTATAATGAGTCACATCACAAAGATTTTGTTACGAATTATCATGCAAAGAGTGAGGAAGAAAATACAACCTGAAATAGGGGAAGAACAATGTGGTTTTGTAGAAGGAAAGGGTACAGTAAATGCTGTGTATATGCTGCAAACAGTTATTGAACGTGCTTTAGAAGTAAACAAGGATATACATCTTTGCTTTATTGACTACACAAAGGCTTTTGATAGAGTAAGACATGTCAACATTGTGGATATGCTTGCAGATCTACAAATTGATGGGAAAGACATTAGACTTATAAAAAACATATATTGGAAACAACAAGCTGCCATAAGAATTGATAATGAAGTAGGACAATACCAACCTATTAAGAGAGGTGTTAGGCAGGGATGTGTAATGTCTCCAGATCTTTTTTCCTTATACAGTGAAAATATTTTCAGAAATGTAGAAGACCTAAATGGAATCAGCATTGGAGGACGAAACATAAATAACATTAGATATGCAGATGATACAGTATTGATTGCAGACAATGCACAGGATCTGCAACAATTAGTAGACGCTGTGGTTGTACACAGTGAGCAGCTGGGGTTGGAATTAAATTGTAGGAAGACACAGGTTATGGTCGTCACTAGGAAGAACGAAGTACCACAATGTAATATACAAGTAAATGGGAATATTCTTCAACAAGTGAATCGGTTCAATTATCTCGGAACAGTCATAACATCTGATGGCAGATGCCTTGAAGAGATTAGAACAAGAATCGCCATTGCGAAAGTAGCCTTTAGCAAGATGAAAAACATTCTGACCAATAAATTGATGTCAATTGAAACGAGAAAAAGAGTGTTGAGGGGATACATAGAGCCTGTTCTTTTGTATGGATGTGAAACTTGGACAATGTGCAGTCAAGCTGAAAAACATCTGATGGCTGCAGAAATGTGGTTTCTGAGGAAAATGCAAAGAATACCATGGACAGATAGAAAAACCAATGACCAAGTACTACAAGAGACAAATGAAAATCGTAGATTGATTAGAGAAATTAGACGTAGACAGTCAAAATTTTTTGGACATGTTATGAGAAGAAATGGACTGGAGAACTTGGTGACAGCTGGCAAGATCGAGGGGAACAGACCAAGAGGAAGACCGAGAGGAAAATACCTGGATGGCTTGGCCACATGGCATGGACGAGACAGGAACACTGAGCTGATCCACGACTCTGGTGATCGAGTGAAATGGCGAATCATGACCGCCCACGCTTTCCGGCATGGCACATGATTGATTGAGATTTTATTAGAAGGCAGCCTGTCAAATGGTTTGCCATGTAACTAGGTTACCAACTAACAGTATACCACAACAAGCAGTGATGTACAGGCCAAATGGAAGCAGAAGAAGAGGTCGACAATATAAACAATGGACAGAGGGAATAAGTCCATGGAAACCCGGATACATGCAGGCCATAAACAGGCACTCTCCCGCTGCTTACACTGCACCTCGACATGCAAGTTACAAGAGGAACAAGATATCATAAGATGAAGACTGCAACAGGATATGATAACCTAAAATATAATAATCATTATCGCGTGCCATGCCAATAAACAGACAGTCATGGCTCACCAGCAAATATGATGACTTAATATTTCAGTCATATTTGTTACATTCTAATATTTCAGGTGAGCAGTTCAGACAGGGCTCTAATCACAGCATACAGAGAAATAGCTGAAATGGCAGGCAGACTGAATTTGCCTAAGATGTTGGTGGTAAGTGTTGCAGACTTGATTCATCACAGAACTTTGAACATTTAGTCGCAACCTTTAAAACATGCCCAGGACGCTCACCTGAGAGCCCATATATTGTGTTTCAATCCACACCAGAGAAAATTTTTAAACAAAATGTTCTGAGCTGCCAGGTTGTACCAGCTTTTTTTGTTCGCTCGCTTTGAACTCAAGCATAGTCCATACACATATCCATAGTCCATACACATATCCATAGTCCATGCACATATCCACAATCCATGCACATATCCACAGTCCATGCACATATCCACAGTCCATGCACATATCCACAGTCCATGCACATATCCACAGTCCATGCACATATCCACAGTCCATGCACATATCCACAGTCCATGCACATATCCACAGTCCATGCACATATCCACAGTCCATGCACATATCCACAGTCCATGCACATATCCACAGTCCATGCACATATCCACAGTCCATACACATATGACCTACTTCTAGTGAACTGGATTCATATTTGCGTGTGGATTAGCTTTCCCTATTACCAGTGGTCACTGAGAAGAGGCGAGTTAATTGGTGTGACAGCTATCTCTATAAAATACCTTAAAACTCTATGACATGGCCATTGGCAGGCAAGAGGTGCCATATATAACCTCCCCCCCATCCTCCCCTGCTGCCCTGCAGGATCTGTCTCTTTAGACATAGGTTAGTGGAGTCAACCATACACAAACCAGTGGAAGGCAAGGGGGAAACCACTGCTGTATTTTCCCAAGATAATCATGCTTCGAAACAAAATTGATCAAGATAACGACATTAATGGGGATCAGATAGAGCATTATTAGTGAAACTCCATGACACACCTCTGATTATTAACATGATACAAGTATATGTACCAACAGCAGACTGTAAAGAAGAAGATATAAATATATTTATAATGATTTAGATCTCTGGAATTTTAACGCCATACTAAGCAGTGAAAATGTGAGGGGTGTGACTGGTGGCTATGGTCTAGGTGATAGGAATCAGAGAGTTTACAGATTAATAGCACGGGCAGAATACTATGAAATGGTAATAGGTAACACCTGGTTCAAACAATATCTTCAAAGACTATATACGTGGAAAAGCCCTGTGGATAATTTTCACAATCAAATTGACCACATACTGATTCCAAAGAGATTCAGAAGCAGTTTAGTAAGAGCCTAAACTAGACCAGGAGCAGGTGGACATAGTTACTATGTGCCAGTTATAGGAAAGGTGCGATTTAGACTTTAAAACAAAGAAAACCACAAAGAACATCAAGTTAGATCTTTTTTTTGTTAAAGTTGCATATCCCTTAAAGGACGTTGCAGTCAACACCAGCATCTTTCAGTTGCTGTTGATGTACTAGGCAAGATTACGCTCAGTATTTGCCATTGCTTTCTGAGCGACCTGCTCACATACCCCATAAGTTACCAATGCGGCGAGAACCACTACCAATTCTCGCACAGGTTACGCTCCTCACATGGATATACAGGATTACGGAGAAAGACGTTAATCCCTAGGCCAGGGAGACTGGCAGTTAGATCTAGCATTACTTAAAACAGACAAAGAAAATAGAGAAAGGCACAATGTTACTGTAAAGAACAGATATAATGCCATGGAGATAATACAGACTACTGATGAACATTGGGACACGTTGCGGGAATCAATCCAACAGACATTAAAAGAAATCATTCCACCTAAACATAGAATTGCAATAAAGAAATGGATGACAGATGAAATTATGCAGATGATGGACAAAAGAAGAAAGGAAACGCAAGATAAAGAAGAATATAATATAATACATAAAGAAATAGTAAATAAATGCAAAGTGGCTGAATAAACAGTGTATGGAAATTGGGACAAGCTATGGAAAAGACTCACATTCCATGTATCAACACATAAATACAATAACAGGTAGGAAACATGAAATACCACTGGATGTTTAAAATCAAGGAACAGTGCAATATTGATGGGACAAGATGATATAGTCAATAGATGGACGGAATTTCTAGAAGAGATGTATGATGATAGGAGACTGGATGTAGATATTGAAAACAATTGTGGGGGTCCACCAATACTTTTAGCTGAAGTTAAAGATGCACTACATCGCATGAAGAAAGGAAAGGCACACGGTCCAGACAACATTTCAGTTGAGGAAGTTGAGGCTTTAGGTGATGTTAGAATCAAAATATTAACATTTCTAAATTACATCTACACTAGTGAGTACATTCCCAGTAGACTATTAAAATCCATCTTTACTGCTCTGCCAAAGAAAACAGACACTTTCGAATGTGAAGAGCATCGCACAATAAGCCTTATGAGTCACGTGACAAAGCTGTTACTGAGAATAATTATGAAAAGAATAAAAAGCAAGATTAAACCAGAAATTGGTGATGAACAATGGAATTGTGGAGGGAAAGGGTACAAACAACTTTATACACATCTCATGACACTATTAGAAAGAGTTATAGAAGTAAACACAGATCTGTACTTATGCTTCTTAGACTACACAAAAGTAATTGACAATGTGAAACATGATGAAATGATAAAATTACTAAAGCAGCTGGACATTGATGGCAAAGACCTGCGAATAATAAAGATCATATTGGCATCAAAACAGCTGCCATAAGAATCAACATCCTTTTAGGAAAGTTTCAGTGTATAAAGAAGGGCATCAGACAAGGTTGTGTATTGTTTCCTGACTTACGTTATGCTGATGACACCATATTAATAGCAAGTCAGAAGGATCTACAGGAAATTATACATACAGTGGTTGTAGAATGTGAAAAAAAATATGCTGAAATTCAGTTATCTAGGCACATGGATAACATCAGATGAAAGATGCATTACTGAGATAAAGAACATAATAGGACAAGCAAAAACTGCATTCTATCAAATGAAGAACATTTTGTGTGTTAAGTCATTGACCTTGAAAGGTAGAAAAAGAGTTCTTGCATGCTACATAGAACTAGTTTTAAGATACAGCTGCAAATCCTGGACAATTAGTAAATAGGCGAAAAAATTCCAGGAAGTCTTGGAGATGTGATTTTATAGAAGAATGCTAAAAATTTATTGGACAGCCAGAACGAGCATTTATGACTTGTTAAGGAAAGCTGAACTGCAAAGACGACTTATGACACATCAGAAAGAAGCAGTCATCATTTTTTGGCCACGTTATGACAAGGCAAAAACTGAAACATGTTGTGACAACCGGAAAGATTTCTGGAAAAAGAGATATAGGAAGACAGTGTGAGAAGATTCTTGACAGCCTTGTTGCATGGCATGGGAGTCACCACATAAATTGATCCATGACGTCAGAGATCATAATTTGTGGAGAGGCATGATCGCCCACGCCAGACAGCACAGCACGGGATGATGATGAGACATATTCATGAGTTTAAGGTGTGTTAAAGGGTACATTGTACCTTATCATTGATTCATATGCTTCTATTCGTCTGCTATGAAGTCTTATGGTTTTATTTTTAGCACAACCACACATAAACATAATCTTAATTAGCATATTTTTTTGTTTACGTTGCATATCCCGTACAGGATGTTGCAGTCAACACCAGCATTTTTCAGCTGCTGTTGATATACTAGGCAAGATTACGCTCAGTAGTATGACATTGCTTTCTGAGCGACAGGCTCACATACCCCCATAAGTAACCAATGCGGCGCGATCCGCTACCGAATCTCTCGCAGCTGCCTTACTCACTAGAATATACAGGATTATGGAGAAAGACTTTATAACCTACGCGAGGGAGACCGAATTAGCATACTGCTTTTATATGGGCTTGCTTGACCTTTACGTGACTTGTATGCATCTGCCCTTTCAGGACAGAGCCAGCACTCTGTTCAAGCAGGTTCATGACGGTAAATCCTTGAAGGGTCGCAGCAATGATGCCATCGTTGCTGCATGCATGTATATTGCGTGCCGACAAGATAGCGTTCCCAGGACATTTAAAGGTGAGAATTAGCAATTCGTATATCCTGGTTAAATTACATGATGCAGAATGTTGGGCATATGTGTCTGTATAGGGGATTATATTAACAATAATTTTATTTTTTACCTTCGTGTATCTGGCTATTCAGTTTGAAAGTTAATATACATTTTTTTTGGTAGCTAGAATCTCTAATGTATTCGGTAATGTATGTTAATTTGTTACAAAACATGTCCTTTGCAGGATGTTGCAGTCAGCCACAGGATTTATAGACTTTGTAATTTTCTAGGCAATTTTATGTCCAGTAGTTTGCCATTGTAGTAACGCCGCGGGGGCAAAGAAAGGACCCTCCTTGAATAGCCAGAAAACAGTAACAGTGGTGATATCAAAGAAATGTGACACCAAAATGTTACATAGAAATAGAAGGGAAAATTCTTAACCAAGTGGATAATTTTAAATACCTAGGGGCATTTATAATATCAGACTGAAGGTGCACAACAGAGATTAAGAGCAGAATAAGGCAAGCAAAAGCTGCATTTCAGAACATGAAAAGTATCTTATGCAATAAGTCACTATCATTGAATGTTAGAAAGAGAGTGCTGAAGTGCTATATAGAACCTGTTTTGGCAGTGTATCTTGGAATGTAAATGAACAAATTAGGAAGAACTTTGAAGCAACAGAGATGATTTTTTGCAAATTCCATGGACTGCCAGAGTAACAAACAATGCTTGCCTGAAAGAGGCTAATGAAACTAGAACACTATATACAACAACAAGAAAGAGACAAACAGCTTTCTTTGGTCATGTGATGAGAAGGGAGGCATTGGAGAACATCATGACAACTGGAAAAATCGAGGGGAAGAGAGGCAGAGGCAGACCAAGAGAAATTATGCTGGATGGATTGAGACGGTGGCATGGAGGAATATCATCAGCAGAGTTGATCCAAAACACCAAAGACTGAGATCTGTGGAGAGTACATGAATGGCATCAGCTGGCATGGCACTTGATGATAATTTGCCATTGCTTTATTAACGGTTGATGTTCATATTATTGTGAAAAATCAACGAACGTTATCTGTTCCCATATTGTATGTGGCTGCATTCAAACCCAATAAGTCAAGGTTGTGTGGGCTACCCCAAGGCCATGGACTCCGACACATTAACTTTTAAGATTACTAAACTATGATGAATGCAAGTTTTCTCTCTCTCAACCCTCACAGATTTCTGCAAATACAGAATAATTCCAGAATAATACTTTTAAAACTACCTGATTAATTTTTTTTATATTCCTTTTTATATATTTATGTATATTTTATATATTTATACTTGCTTTCCGACTCGGGGGTCATGGGTTTGATCCGAAGTTGGGCGAATTTGGATTAAAGAAAGTAAATCATATTTACTTAGCTTAAAATTGGGTGCCAAGAATGACTTTGAAAGTAAAGGCAGCCAGTGTGATACTGACCTCATCACTCGCTAAGTGCCAATTGTTGTATAACAAATATAGGTCAGTTACCGTATGAGTGATGTGCCTTAAGGCGTGATCAGAATTCTTTGCTTACTTGTATATATTTAATTTGAACTATATTGTTTTTCCTTCTTTAAGTCATTTTTTATAATTTGTAAACATTGGTATATTTGGTTGTGTCATCAGCTATTTACAAATGTTTTATACACACCGCTGGAGTCTCCATGGTGAAGTGGTCAAGCCATTTGGCTCGGGCTCCGAAGGTTGTGGGTTTGATTCTGGGCCGCGTCCTTTGGTTCACGAGTGAATTTTATTCAGAGACTCCTATGGGTCATCACTAGAGCTACGAAGTTTGTGCTTTGTGCAACGCTTTCCGCGCTGTGGAAAGAGATAGAGCTATATGGGATAAAACCCAGTGCAATGAAGTCGACCCTGAATTTTAAGCGACTTTTTTTTAAATACACAATTGTTAATGTGCACCTTTGTTTCCTGTCTGGATCAGAGATTTGTGCTGTCTCTAAAGTCAGCAAGAAGGACATTGGTCGTGTGTTCAAATTGATTCTCAAGAACTTGGAGACACGTGTGGATCAAATTAACACAGGAGATTTTATGGTGAGTGCCATTATTTCATGTGAATGTTGTGATTTCATGTGAAATTTGTAATCATGATTTAATGCGAATATGGTACTAAAGAATAAGAGATCACACACTCAACGTGCATTCAATAATAGAGAAGTGTAGAGAATTTCACATAAAACTATTCTCATGTTTTGTGGATTATTCAAAGGCATTTGACTGTACAACATCATAAACTTTGGGAAATCATTAGAAAAATGTGCTTTCCATCACATGTAGTACAACTCATAAAAATGCTCTATCTAGACCAGTGTTTCCCAATGTGGGGCCCATGCCCCACAGGGGGGCAATTCGATTGTTAAGGGGGGCAATTCGAAAATGGATGAAATCGGCTGGATATAACAAAATGGGCAGACTTGAGACTGAAGTTAACTAAATTGGAATCTGAAAATTAGAAAGGCTTAGGTGGGGCATAGCACAAAAAAAGGTTGGGAAACACATGATCTAGACCAACAATCAGTGGTTAACATTGATGGCAAGACATCAGATTGTTTTGATTTCAAGCAAGGAGTCCAACAGCGTTGTGTGCTGTCCCCCTATTTGCCCTAAATATCGGTGGTCATGAAACACCAGAGATTTGATGTGCTGATGATACAGTATTACTAGCCACATCACAGAATGGTATTGAAAAACTAATAACCTCAACGCAAAAGAATAGTGAAAATCACAACCTATATCTTAACGTAGCAAACACAAAGATAATGCATACAGATAAAACTACTATGGAGAAAGAAATATATGTTAATGAGAAAAAATTGGAGGTGGTGGAAAATTTTGAATATCTTGGGTCATTGATTACCAACAATGGTGACACAATGAAAGATGAATATCTATTGCTCTTCCAAGACTAAAATAAATGAATGTTCATGTGTTTGAATACTCATAGAGGCGGACATTTTGTATAACTTGACCTGGGCTGCCAGGTAGACCCAGTCTAACATGGGGAATTAAAGATGGCGGCATAATATTGACCGCTGAGTACTGATTGGTCTATACAAATATGGGGAGAGCACCATATAAATAATGTGCATCAAGACATGCAAAAGTGTCCCTTCTTTACCTTGACATTTGCAATTATTTCTATTTCCAGTCTCGCTTCTGCTCCAGCTTGGGTTTGTCAATGATTATACAGAAAGCTGCTACACGCATTGCCAGTAAGGCAGTCGACATGGATTTGGTCTCAGGGTAAATAATTATAATTAATGTTTGTGTGGGTGTTGATTGTTTTTGTGTTTGGTAATACTGTATCGACTGGGGGGCAGAGTTGCATGGAAGTGTGGTGTTTGCCTGTAACGTGCTGTGTCTAAATCTGGTTGAGGACATTTACACAATGTTCAGATCATGTTGAATGTCAGTGTGATTGTCAGAATGTCATTTCATCTTCTAAAACCACATTAAGAACTTTTCTGTAACATTAAGCTCGAAAGCTCCACTTTGATTCTTTAGTGTTTGTGAAATGGTCCATCACTGACATCCATATGTTGCTACTGAAAGATGCATGTTCTTAAGTTTTACTACAACTTGTTGCTGTGTTGTGCTATAGGTTCTTAATGCTGTTTAACCTCCACACTGCTATTGGCAGACTATGTCTGACTTCTCTTGAAAAGTAGTTGTTGATCGTGAAGTTAAGATATTCACAATTTGTGATTTTCATTTTCTTCATTGTTAATTGTGATCTTTGATTGGCCTCTTTCTTATAGATGAATATAATGTTCAACTTTTGTTGGCCATTTTCAAGGTACTCATTAGCTCGTAATTCCACACACCACGTTCGTAACACAACTGCGGGCGATTTGGCAGCAGACCACCTTGTGTTGTTTTTTTTAATGAAAATGATATTAGTGCCACTCATTCAGAAAGCAATGGCAAACTACTGAACATAAACTTGCCAAAAAATGTTGGGGCTGGCTGCGACATCCTGTACAGGATATGCAACTAACTTTAACATTAGTTTCTCTGGCAGTATTTGCAGCATTTGTCACAGGGGCCACAACTCTTTTGCTTCCAAGCAATTCCTAATTTGTTTGTTCAAATTCCATAAGTTTGAAAAGATACCCACAGTTGGATATTTATAGCATTGAAATCAATCTTGTATTGATGTGGGAAAATGTATGATTGTGTGCTGACAAAGGCTTTCTATCACTTGTGGGCATGTTTTAATCAAGCTGACCAGTTCCATTTTGGTGATTTACTTGTATTTCTACAGCTTTACTGCAGTTCCATTGTGAATTGCCAAATGTTATGTATATTCAGTAATACTATATGGTGCAGAAGCCATAATTAGACAGCAATTAGAAAGTTGAATAGAGGCACTTGGAAATGTGGATATACATGAGAATATATTGCAATTAATGGAAACAAAAACACATAAAATTAAGGCAAGTGATATATTGTGACCACATTAAAAGACTCCTATAAAAACCATACTTAAGAGTAAGGTTCAATGCGAGCAAGAGGTAGACTATGGTACAAGCAGGAAGATAATATAGAGAGCTGGACAGCAGTCTGACAGATTGCACAATCAAGGCAAGATTTCTACAGTTCATTTATATTTATAACTCAGAGGGGATAGCCAGTAAAGTGTCTAAATTATTATTGAAATTATTTGTTCCTGGGTAGAAGAGGCAAGACTACAAAAGCATGAAATGGTTTCCATCACTTAAGCATTTAATTAGAGTAAACACAAGACATAGTAGTACATTAAAAATTACAGTGGTAGACAATTTAAATTACTACATGAATATGTTCATTTAAATAATGTTGAACCTCTTCTTCCAGTCGGAGTCCCGTTTCTATTGCTGCAGCCGCTATCTACATGGCTTCCCAGGCTTCTGATAACAAGAAGTCTGCCAAAGGTGAGCGCGACTGTGTAGCCATTGTTGTTTTCATGTTTATTTTATTGTTAAGCGTAAACACGCTCACATTTATAGGAGCAGCAGTAGTGCTGTGACTAGAATGCTTACCTACCAGCCTGGTTGTCAAATCCTCAACATGGTGGGTGTTTTTTTACCCCACTGAACTGAGTTCCCCCCCCAGTCTAATATGGGTCATTTTCTGGAGAGTAAGGGGATTGGCATGATTTTGACCTCATCCTCTATGAAGTGCTGATTGGTCTAAAACTGTAGGGCAATCACTGGATCATTGCCTTATGAAGACATGCAAAGAGGTTCTTTACTACTACTTTGTTTACTTACTGTATACCCAGTACACTGCCTGGCATGAACATAGAGCCGTTACTTTTATACTTACGTTTACATGCTTTATGGATTCTTCTACTTCTTCTTTTTTTCATTTGAAATTTGTTCAAATCTACAATTTTATATCATGTATTAATTCCACTATTTTAGTTCACTCAGTGATTATTTGTCATAGTTTATTTTCAACGGTTGTTTCTCTAAGCCAGAAGGTTTGCCTAGATATATAATATTTTGGACAGTTTTAGCATTTGTGATCTGCTGTCTGCAGCAATGGCTGTGTCAACGTCTCATAAATACATAAATCTTAGCTCGTCATCTTAATTATGACAGTGAGTCTTTCTACATGCACTCAGTGAAAATATCAACGGTCGCATGTAGGATAACCTTATTAATTCAGGCACAACGTTCGCATCGTGACATGAATACATATCACATTACACACAACTGGTATCACAATATTCTATCTACAATAATGGCAAATCACATTCAGCCCTAGCAGTCATCTGTGCGCTCATAATACAGTTCACTCTCATTTCCCGCATGTAATAACTCTCTGCTATATTCACTCAACAAGGCTAGCTTTCACACCAGCATTTAATACACTCTCCCGCTGAGTCACACACGTCTTTCCTCTATCACGGTCAGTCCCAGTCTCCGCCTTCTGGTGTTCAGTCTGATAGTCACGTGGTGCTTGACCGCATGTCCCCTGTGATAGTCGTGCTGTGTCAGTTGTCTCGCCGTCCTAGGTGTCCGGTCTTGTTGACTCAGGTCCTTCAGTGCAAGGTTGTACTGTCAGCCAAGGACGTAGTCCCGTCTATGTCCTTGTGTCCTGTTCATAGCTGGGTCTTGTTGTCCTGTCTCTGACATCTATATTGTTCTGTCTGTGTCCTCATCCACACTCCCCAACACACTGACAGGCTAATTCGCCAAACTTGAATTTTGTATACTCGTGGTCTCAAGAGTATAAAATGATTCTGCTTTTTCTTTCCTTTTGCTTACTAATTGTCCAGGATACACTGCCATATACGAGGGGGCTTCAAATGAAAACCTTAAATTTGTGTGAGAGAGAGAACGTAAGCATATTCTGTAAAAGTAAAGAACAAATGTATCACTTTTCAATGTAGTCACCACTCATTCAATACAAGTCCTCCAGCGCCGATAAAATGCTTGAATTCCAGTAGGAAAAAAATTCCCTGGTGTCACAACTCAGTGTGTCTGACCCGGTTGTGAAGTCTGTCACAGAAGTCATGCCGTTTCAAAACTTCCTACTCCACTCACACACTTGCTGGACTGACAGACATGCATCGCCATACTGGACCTTCATTAGCCAATGATATTCTATAGAGTGTCACGCTGCTCTTTGGTGCATGTTAATAGTGGGGCGGCCATCTTTAAACAGTCTGTATGATGTCACCATGTTGTCATATTCTTGACACCCTTAACAACAATATTGACAGGTAACAGGACAATGGCACGAGTACTTTAATTTCTGTCACACTTTTAAAGTTTTCATTTGAAGCCCCCTCATATTAACTAGTTCTGTTGTATCAAAGTATAATATTTTCTAAATGTTCACTTTTCAGAAATTGGGGACATTGCTGGAGTGGCGGAGGTCACCATCAGACAGTCCTATAAAGCCATGCTTCCAAAAGCTTTGGAGCTGTTCCCAAGTGACTTCAAGTTCAGCACATCTGTTGCGCACTTGCCATCCAACTGATCTGATGGTTACATGATCTTGGCATTCAGTTCTGTCTTTTTGTCTTCTTTCTGTATCGGATCGCTAGCTGGGAAAAAATATGTTCAAAAATATTTTCACAAGCTAGCACACTTTAGAGGGAACACTGTACTCATCTTGTAAAACAAATGTTATTTTTCTGCTTCATAATCTAGAATTAAGCCAGTTTTTGTTCTTTCTTTTTTCTTCTTCTTTTTTTTTTTTGGGGGGGGGGGGGGGGGGGGGAAATCATTGGTTTTTGGTATCTTTGTATTGTAGCTTTGGTATATGTGTGTTAATTTGTCATGCATTTATAGATTGTGTTGGTATTAGACCTTTGCAAGCACAGTTGATGTAGTTTTGCAGGAAATAGTCTCTGTATTATTGATTTTTGATATTTTTGTATTGTAACTTTGGTATATGTGTGTTAATTTGTCATGCATTTATAGATTGTGTTGGTATTAGACCTTTGCAAGCTCAGTTGATGTAGTTTTGCAGGAAATAGTCTCCACATTAAAATTTGTTTTGAAGTGCTATATTTTCTTTTGTTATAAATGTTGTTAACAATTATTTTTACTTTGTTTGTCGCTTTACATTCAGAGTATGAAAGTGGCAACACTTATATTTAAATGAATATATTGGTCAGTTGTTCCTTACATAACAATAACACCTGTTACTTTTATTAATTCTCTCCTTGTTGTAACTTTCGATATATTATTAATTGTCACCACATACCATCGCCACCTTCGTGGAGGTCTGATGCTGAGCCTACCTTGTTCCAGGCGTACTAGTTATCCTCTCCTCTGGAGAAAACAAGGCAAGGCCGAAAGAGGGGTTATACTGCATAGGCAACACATGTTCTCTGAATTCATGCCCAACATTGTGTGATAGAATTCTAGTTCCAATCCACATACTTTCATCTGTAAAGACGGCAAGGTGCCACTTACATACCACCACAAGAAAAGAACTATCAATTCAGTCAGAAAGTCACCAAACCCATATTCTCCTAGTTCCTACTAGGAGAGAGGGAGGGTTAATGAGTAGTCTCGACGTATGTTGTCCACCTTGAGTGCTGGAGGTACCGGGTTCAAGCCCCAGTCAGGGCCAGGATTTTTTCCCGTAGACTTCTAGTAACAAAATTTCCCCTGGTCTCTGGGTAGTGAGATTGGACACCTGTGTGTATTGCTGCACACTTTAAAAAATCTCGCGGCAGTTGGAAATAAAAAAAGAGTAGCCTAACTGCACTGCCCGTGCACAATTTTGAGTTAAAAATCTACCCAAAGTATTTCAGGATCCTTGCCGGTGCTACAGAGTTCGTGCACTGAGCTGAGATTCTCAGAACTCATGCTTGAGCTAGGAGTAGAACGGAGCACTAACTACTTACCAGTCATCTATTATGCAAATAGCACCATGTCACCTATACAGAAACAGAAGATTTACTATACACACAAGTATGGACACCGCCAACCAAAGAATTGATTTCTCTCACACTAACCCTCACTCCCTATGCTCACTCTTCCCTGACCAACCAAACAATCTTATTCTACTAGATATCCATGATTGGCATCGCTACACCTGACTTGATTCGATATAACTCTTATGAACTAAAATATGGTGCTGTTTATAACCATGCACACCTTTTCAAATACACCACCACTTTTAGAGAGTTTTTGAAAACAACTGATAACGGTTATGCAAGGTTGATCACCCCTTAAATTATGTTTGGCTACTCCAGTTTGTGACATCACCCGGACTAGCTTACTAAGGATATAAAAGGAGGTGTCTGTTGATTTTTGCTACTCGAATGATACCCAAAAGGCACCTACAATACTATTTAGACTCATGGCCTAGAGAATGCGGTCAGATGATCTGGTCGAGTCTTCACTCAGAGGTACAGCAAAACTGCCACAATGAGATTGTCGTCTTCTGCGTCCATCCAGGTTTTTTTTTTTGGTGCTTTGTGCCTGTTTACAGCAATCTGCGATACTGTGCCTTTAGGCAGACACATCAGACTCTTCTGTGGGCATTTGTTGACTGGGTTAACCTTCCCGGGGTAATTAGACGGGCACCATTAGTAATGGGACTTTATGGGTTGTCCCCATTATGCTCCATTCCTGTGCCAGTGAATATCACACAAAATGCTCCTCACTGCCCCATGTGAAAAGTGGAACAGACAGGAGTCTCAGCAAGCCAACAACTCGCACAGGTACACTGTGCACAATGCCACCGCTAGAATGCCAACACAAAAGTCCTCCACAAAAAACACAGTTCATCATTGATGATATCGGTAGTCATCAGAAAGACTTCATTGACCCGGGTTTTATCCCACAATGCTCGGTCTCTTTTCGCAGGGAGACCCACCGAAAGTGCCCCACAAAGCACAAACTTCGTCGCTCCAGCGACAACTCCCAGGAGTCTCCTGAAAAATGCACCAGTGAACCGAAAAGGCAAACCAGTCAATTCAGCGACAGCCGGCCATTGTTCTGAACATGCAGTTCACTGTGCAAACAACAGTGGACAGATGTAAAAGCATTCTGCACGAATCTCACAGCTCACAGTGTCGCGCCATGCACTCATTCAGTAGAGGAAGTGGACACAGCGGAAAATGTCAAGAAAGACAAGGTGGAGGCTTTCAAGCACTGTGCTGCAGAGGCCAAAAATGCAAGATGGGAATGTTTTATGAAGAAGATTGGAGGTGATAAAACACTGCGAAAATTCTGGAAACTGCACAGACAAATGCAAAGAAAAGATCGGCCTATGACAGTGAGAACAATTTATAGAGAGGATGGTGTGCGCATGACAACAGACAAAGAGAAAGGGGAGGCATTTCTCCAGAGATTTTTAGAGCAGACCAATCACAATGATGCGGATACCAGGGATGCAGTTAGAGAAGAGTTACCTGGCACAATGGAGAATATGTATTATGAAGATATCATACGGGTTGAAGATGTTAAACATATTTTGAAAAAGGCAAAAGATACGGCACCAGGGCCTGATGGGGTCAGGTATGGCCACATGAAGGTTTTGAGCGATGTAGACCTGAAGGAGATGACCGACTGCTTTAACCAGAGCATTAGGACAGCATCAGTACCGCAGGATTGGGTGCACAGCTATCTCATCCCTCTCCCAAAACCATTCAAGGATCAGTCAAAGCTTAGCGGCTTTAGGACCATCACCCTTCAAAATACATTTGGGAAGGTTTTAGAGAAGATAGTCGCTGTCAAGCTGCAAGAGTTTTTGGAAAGGGGGAAGCTTCTTCCAAGAGGCCTGGGGAGCTACAGGCCAGGAAAAGATACCTGGTCAAATGCAGCCACTTTTGCCTTTGGCGTTTATGAGGGGTTCCAGAGTAGACAGGAAACGATGGCGGCAGCACTTGATCTCGAGGATACGTACACGAGAGTTCGCTATGATATTTTGATGACCGCACTGATGGAGAAGGGGGTAGATCCCTGGTTGGTGAACTGGATAGCAGCCGTCCTGCATTCTCATCGGGTTGCTCTCCGTCTGGGTGCATGGACCTCAGAGCCACATATTTTAACCCCGGGACTACCACGGGGATCTGCAATCTCACCGGTGCTCTTTAACGTGTATACGAGCAAGATTGCAAACCTAGAAGCACCAAGGGTTGGAAGAATACTAACATTTACAGATGATGTTCTTGCATATAGGCAGAGGAGAGATAGGGAGCAGACAGCCCAGGAGTTACAGGCGACAGTAGATAAAGTGATTGACTGGTGCACTGAAATGAGTGCTGTCATCCACCCGGACAAGGCGGCTGTTTTGTGGGGCTCTCTGGACAACAGGATTGTGAGAACTGATGTCCCAAGCCTCACAATAGATGGTAGAAGCGTCAACAGAGAGAACAAACTGAAGTATCTGGGAATTACATTTGACAGGAGCCTGTCCTTTAAGGACCATGTGGAGTCGGTTGTGACAAGATCTCAAAAGGGACTCAATACACTTAAAACTATGGCTGCAATGGACACAGAGCAGAGAATGCTCTTCACACTATACCAGCAATTGATTCTCTCGGTGATTCATTATGGACTAGGACTGCTCACTGTCTCAAAGTGTCAATTGGTGAAATTAGAGCGCATACAGAACGAAGATACGCGGGTCATTCTGGGATGCACCAGAGACACCACCGTCGTGTGTATGCGGTACATCCTTGGTTTGCCGACTGTTTCTGGTAGGCTCAAGGTGATGTAGGCGAAGGCATACCTCAGAGTAGCTGCAGACACAGATCACCCGTTGCATGAGGCGCTGGACGTAGTTAAGGGTCAGCGACTGATAAGAGGGAAATCATGGATGGCTCAGGCGGAGGATACGATCGGACAGGTGTGCATCTTGGAGAACAGGCGAGGAGAGGAGTGGATTCGGTGTTGAGAGGCAGGAGACGTGCCTGTGGGTTCTTAACAAAAGCTAATGGTCGCCGTTTGGTGCAGGAGAGCCTGGCATTTGATACCACAACATATAGCTTAAGAATGGAGGTGAAGGCGGTCAGTGCAGCTTTCCGCTGGATGGAGAATACGATATTCACACACATCGTGATTGTAACTGACTCAGAAAGCATGCTGAGTAGGGTGAGGACAGGCAAGCTTCGTGCAGAGTGGCTTGCTTCGCTTCGGAAGTCACGGGTGACAAGCATCGTCTGAATCTTTTCTCCAGGGCATGCTGATGTGCTGGCAAATGAACAGGCGGACAGATTGGCTGGCCCTGCAAAACTTGGTGGAGTATTGATGCATGATAAGGAAGACGTGGTTGCGGCCTTGTGGGAGCACGTGTACACCTCGGAGAAGCAAATGGATCACCGTGGTCTGGCAAGAATGCGACAGCGAGGGGTGACGAAGGGATCTGGCCGACGATCGACGCTCAGAGGTAAGGCGAGACGGACATATAATCAAATTGCCACCGGTACTATTAGTGTTGGAACTCTTCGCTGGCTGCTGGGGATGGGGACGGAGCGCTTATGGGAATGCTGTGATGTCGGTTCCTAAATCAATCAATCAATCTAGATGTTTTCTAGCCACCACGCCAATTTTCCTCCCAAATGTAGATCACGCAACAATGTTAATTTAATGTGTAAGTAAGAGTGCAGAAATCCTGTCAAAGGCCTTCTCCTGGTCCAAGGATGAAAGAGAGGCCTGAAAGTCCTTCTCCTGTGTGTATATGATGATGTCTCTAATGAAATGTATGTTCCTATGTGGTACTCCGCATTGTTGATCTGGGTGTATGAGCGTTGTCATGAAGGGTCTTAGTTTGTGGTTCATTGCCTTGGTAAGTAATTTATAGACTGGTGGATCTGTAATTTTTCACCTGTGTCTTGTTAGTATTGTCTTTAAGTATGAGTGTGATTTAAGCCATATTACAGCTATGTGGTAGTGGCTAGTGGTAGTGCTGGTAGTACTAGTTGTGTTGTTTGTCAAAGGCGTCTTAATATACTTTAAGGAGAAGACCACCTAAGATAGGAAAGAGGAAAAGGAAAGACGTGTTGATAGAATTCTGCCGTCATATCGTCCGGTCCTGGTGTCTTTGTTCATTGAATTGTACTGAGTTATGTCAGCCAGCGTTAGTACCATTTTCTTCGTTGTGTCCATATCACATTATTCCATCCATCCATCATGTGCCATGCCGATAAGCGTGGGCGGTCATGTTCTGCCATCTCACTCGATCACCAGAGTCGTGGATCAGCTCCGTGTTCCTGTCTCGATCATGTCATGCGGCCAAGCCATCCAGGTATTTACTTCTCGGTCTTTCTCTTGGTCTCTTCCCTTCGATCTTGCCAGTTGTCACCAAGTTCTCCAAGTCATTTCTTCTCATAAAATGCCCCAAAAAAGTTTGACTGTCTACGTCTAATGACTCTAATCAGTTTACGATCTTCATTTATTTCTTGAAGGACTTGTTCATTGGTTTGTCTGTCTGTCCATGGTATTCTTTGCATTTTCCTCAGAAACCACATTTCCACAGCCATCAGACGTTTTTCAGCTTGGCTGCTCATTGTCCTCATTGTGCTCATAGTAGTAGTGGAAGCAGCAGCAGTAGTAGAAAAGGGAGAGGAAGAAGAGGTGGAGATGGACTAGTAGTAGTATTAGGGTAGCATTAGTGGTTGTAGTAGTAATAGTAACAAACGAGTAGTAGTAGTAGTAGTAGTAGTAGTAGTAGTAGTAGTAGTAGTAGTAGTAGTAGTAGTAGTAGTAGTAGTAGTAGTAGTAGATGAATGTAGTTGAATGACTGGCATACATAGCCCTATAATATTAGTGCTTGAAAGAGTGGCACTAGTAGAAACACCATTGTCAATTTTCACAAACTCCTCTAGATCAATAATCAGCTCTTTATACAATCTAGAATGTAATGGCTCCACTGAAATGTCAGTAACATTGCTCTCACTGCTCGCTGATGGTGTGGAATTTTCATTTACAGAAACATCTACTGCAGGTAAGAAGCAATCGACTGACTGTTTCTCTCCACACACATTCTTGTAAGTGATGCAATGTCGTTTATTGAAACGATCCAACCAGCCAGCACTACAATTCCAGTCTGTTTGACCTCCAAGACGTGTAAATTCTTCTGCTTTCGCAATAAGTAAAGGCCCATTTACTGGTACATTTGCCGATCTAATCACAGTGAACCATTTTAAAAGGGCAGCATCAACAAAATCATACGCAGCAGTTCCTCTAGCTCTCTGCCTATCACTTTCGATTTGACATTCGAAAAACTATTGTTTTTAGCGGTCTGTATGCTTTACAATGCCGGAAAGTGTCGATGTTGGAATACCAAATTCTCTAGCTATATCCACTTTCTTCTTCCCACTATGTTCAACCTCTTCCAACAGCTCAATCTTTCTTTTTAAAGTCAAAGTTTTCAGCTAAACCCCACTAGCGGCCATTGTTGACATGTACCAACATATCGTATGTGCGAGATTGTTCTCCGGGCTGACTAAAAATAATTCTTTCGTGAAACAATTTTTTTTAGGGGGGGGGGGGGGGGAGGGTGATATGAACCATTCGACTTAAACGTGGACATTTATATAGTCTGTATTCATTTTTATTACCACCACCACCACCACCACCGCCGCCCCCGCTGTCACCGTTTTGTTATTACTACTACTACTAATACTACTACTACTAATACTACTACTACTAATACTACTACTAATGCTACTCTAATACTACAACTAGTCCATCTCAACCTCTTCTTTTTCTTCTTTTTCTCCCTTTTCCACTACTACTACTACTACTACTACTACTACTACTACTACTACTACTACTACTACTACTACTACTACTACTACTACTACTACTACTACTACTACTACTCTACTACTACTACTACGATGATGATGATAATGATGATGATGATTGATGATGATGGATGATGATGATGATGATGATGACTAGTACTATTGCTGCTATTGCTACTACTTCTACTATTACAAATATTATTACTACTTGTATTACTAAACCATACCATCAGAGATCGCAATATGTGGCGAGGTATGATCGCGCATGCCAGGCAACATGTCTCTTGATGATGATGATTAATATTACTACGAACAACTCTACTACTATAACTATACAACCACACCCACTCTAGACAATATCGATAAATGCATTAGAATCTACCCGCCCCAATCAGCGACATCATAACCACAGCAGACAGTTCGATACCTCACGAGTTAGACACCCCAACGTCTACACCTAACAACTATAGCACATCAACACCACTGGCCATATCTGCGCACCCCGACCCCTATACCACCCCGCCACGACCACCGCTATGCCTCTTCTCATTTAATTGTTTGTCTATATATGTTTTCTTCTTCTTCTTCAGCTTTCCGAGCCATTGAGGTTCTTCGCTGCAAATACAATCCGTCTCCATTCGTCTCTCTGGTGGACCTTCTTTTGCCAGTCGTTGATTCCAAGTGCTTGTAGGTCTGTACATGTATTATCTCTCCACCGCCTTCTTGGTCTACCTCGGGGTCTACGGTCATTTATTTCCTGAGTGTAAGCGAGTTTTGTTTCCCTATTATCTTCCATTCTTTCTATATGCCCCAGCCATTGTAGTCTATTAGCCTTCATGATACCAGTGATTAGCGGGGACTTAAACAGATCATAAATGTCTTTGTTACTTCTTCTTTTCCACTCTCCACTTTGTGTATCCCTAATGGGTCCAAAGATGCGTCTTAAAATTTTGTTCTCAAAGGTTTGTAACAAGGCTTCGTCTCCTTTCGTTGTACTCCAGGTTTCAGAGCCATACAGCACAACTGGTCTGATCAGTGTTTTGTATATTGTGATTTTGGTGTTACGAGATAGCGCCTTTGATTTTAGTAGATGTTGTAGTGCATAGTATATCTTATTTGCAGAGTTGATTCTAGTTTGTATTTCTTCCCTTATGATGTTGGAGCAGTTGAAGATTGTACCCAGGTATTTGTATGTTTCCGTTCTTTTAATGGTCATATTATCTATTTGTATGTGTCCAGAGTTTTTAGCCATTCCGTCTCTTGAAATTACCATATATTCTGTCTTATCTTGGTTGATAACCAGCCCCATCTGTTGGGCTTTTTCCTTTAAGTGAGTCAATATTTCCAATGTCTTTTGTTCACTTTGCCCTATAATAACTATATCATCTGCATAACCAAGCAGCTTGGATGTTCCTCCAATATCACATTCCTCATTGATCTTCCTTACAACTTTCTCTAGAGCCAGATTGAAGAGTAGCGGCGATAGTGCATCACCCTGTTTCAAGCCAGATGTTATTTGGAAGGGGTCTGATTCCCTGCCTTTATATGTTACTATATTATAAGTATCTTCCATGCATAGTCTGGTCATGTTGATTAACTTCCTTGGTATTCCAAATTCCTGCATAGCATTCCATAGACTATTCCTATGGACACTATCATAAGCCTTTTTAAAATGCACAAAAATGTTATGGAGATCTCTTTTATATTCCCAATGTTTCTCAGCTATTTGTCGTAAGATAAATATCTGATCTATTGTTGATCTGTTTTGTCTAAAACCCACCTGGTAGTCACCTAATATGTCTTCTGAATATGGTTTTAGTCTATTTAGTAATACTGTGGATAGTATCTTATATCTTGTGGACAGTAGTGATATTCCTCTATAATTTCCACATTGGAACTTGTCTCCTTTCTTAAAGATAGGTATCAATAATGACTCTTTCCAGTTGTCAGAAGTCGGGGTGCCCCACCGGCTAGATGAAAGTATTTTTCACTGGCGAGCAACCCCAAATAGTCAGAAACTGACTAGGGACAAAAACTATATGGCTGAACTATAGATTACGCCCTGAATATCCAACGTACAGCTCCAAGTGGCTCGTTACAAAATGAAATGAACTGTGCTGAATATTCGCCAAGGAATAGGAAAGAGAAGTTTAGCTAAGATAGATGTTTAAGTCTAAATATATGAATATAGACGACTATCTCAGTACAGGTTTTTCTCCCTGACTGCTCCCTTCCTTGGTGTGTAAGTGAACCCCCACCAATGTACACACACAACACGTATGCACAATTGGAATTAAAATATAACGACAGAACTATGAGTTACAATACTACAACATTTATTTACTAATCATAATCATAGACATCTGATGGTTCTAGATGAGGATGATGAAATCATATACATATTGATATTGATGACAAACATTACGTAACTTTACTTGTTACTTGATCTATCTGGATCTGTGGTCCAGATCCCCACTCTCCAGTAGACTCAAAAAAGAAACAGCTTGCCGGTATTCTGACGATCCTGTCAGTCATGACACTCCTAGTCAGTAGTCTCTAATCTTGAGATCTATAACATAGGTGCTCCTTGTGAGAGCTTGAAAGAAAGTCGAGAATGTGTTATATCTAATTCTACATCAGCGCAATCCTAATTAAAACATATCGTAACACAAACATATACAATGACCAGTCTGGCCCAGTTTATCTTCCAGCTCTACTGCGTTCACCATTCTCCTTCTCCCTACTGTCTTTAGTCTGGGACGGGCTTTTCAATTGTCTCACACGCCTGTAATGATTACATTTCTGCCGCCCCATGTCCATGTCGCTAATACAGAAATTCTGTGTCGTACAGCCGCTCCGTCCCAAGTTGGTTTAGCAGGTCACAGGATCGGTAATGATATTATAATAATGCCGGGTCATCCGGGCTTACAAGCCGTGACCAGTAGCTGTGCCAGGTTTCCATGCATTACCGTGGACGCACGCCCACCATACACTGAGAAAGTTTAGCACCATATACCAATTGTGGGTAATGTCTGTACCATTACACCTCTGCTTCCAACACCATCATTGGCCAATGTGCCAATGCGCAGACAATAGCCTAACACTTCATATTAGTAGGTTTGCATATGACAAATCAATATATCAAACATCCAATACACATAAACATATTGATTAAACTAGACATATTATGATACTTTAACATCATAGCATAATGCACTAGTTAGTTTATGAAATTACACATACATACATCCAACATCCGTAAACATTATATTGCTTCAAGATGGACATATAATGATACTCAACATAATAGCATCAGGCATTATTAATGAGTACTAATATTGTATAGCTACAAAATGAGATATACAACAAGTCTAATTGAAGTTACCACACAGACCAGCTATATTTGCTGAGCTGCCCGGTTTAATCACCTGCTGTTGTAAGAATTAAATAAATAGTCAGTTGACTATATTCTGTACAACAAATGCACACACCAAAAGGCAACTAGGGTAGTGTACAAAGAAATGACAAGCATCTACCAAGACACCTAAAAGTATACTTAGACAAGGATATTTATTGAAATAACCCATGTCCGATATAGACTGACTAGTTACTAAGAAATAATTCTCCTAGTTAAATCTAGCAACATAAGAATCATACATATGACTACCAAACATTGAGCTGGCTGCCTACCTGTTCTGAAGTCAAACTTAATCTAACATAAAACAGACTAGGGACCCTTATTTAAGCTGAGTCAAGCAGACCGTATTATCTCCTTGGCATTCCCATCATAAATTCTTATCTCCACCGGACGGTAATTGCAATTAACTCCAAGTCTGCCCAGTCATAAAAATTCTTTCTGCAGGCACACCAGCCTTCACACCTGTGGGTCTGACCATTATTAGCCCACTGAGTCTTATCAGTGATTTCACACCTTGCACCTCTAGTCTCTACCAGATGGGGGTCAGCCATCACGGTTGGGCGATTTCCTAGCTATTCTTATCAGGTGTCATGTCAAGGGAACAATTAGGTTCTCATGGTCAACAGCCAGTTTACAACTCTGTTAGTAAACCAGGTTTGCTTGCGTCATGCCTGGTTGGTTTTAATTACTATTCAGTCCCCTGAGTCTGCCCTCCCGTCTGGCTGGATTGATAACCTCTGGGGGGTGACCGGTACTGGTGTCAAATTAACTTCCCAAATAGAAAGCCATTCCAGGTGGTTTGTTTACTTGTAGGTTTTGCAAGCTTACGTCAAGACAGTATAGCCTTGAATATAGAGAAAACGGTTTTGTTCGTCTGTTGATCCTCTACATGGCCCATCAACAGTGAACCGAAAATTGTTCTGGGAAGTAAAGGCTGCCAATTCGTGACAGAGCTTTCCCCTTAAAAAAAAAGGTTTCTGCCAAAAATCTTTTGTCAAAGCACGCCGTACATCCCAGAATAATGTCTAAGCACTCTCCGTTCTGTATCTGCCTAAAGGTTTCCAATATTCCTTGTGGCAATGGGTTGTCCTGCATCTGCATAAAGACGTTCCATTTCCATACTCCCATGATACTTTGGATAGGTCCTTGTACCTGGTTTTCGGCCGGGATTCCATGCAATAGCTTGGTAAAATCCGGTAATTGTCAGGAGGTTGTAATTTTATCCCTCTGGGAAAGATCACAATCAACGGGATTCTTCTACGCCTCTGGGCAGCAATTGTTTTACACCATTCACTCACGTGATTTACTCCTTTCAGCCGAGGATGTACCCGTAGTGAGGTCTTGCATAAGCTGGCCACAGCAAAGCTTGTCTCCGTGATTTTCCTCCATCCATTATAGATCCTCAACTGATCCATCAATAACTTCCTTTTGAAAGGAATAATGTTACACATCATGGTCCCATGATATAAATTCAACTGGCGCTTTCCTCCTTCAAAGTTGGGCGTAACAATCTTCCCTCCTCGGTGTCGCGGTTTCTTCCCCTGATAATCAGTTAACGGGCTGAGTTTCTCTGCATTAGAGTTTCGTGTGAAAACCGTGCTAGAAATTGGAAATTTAGTGTGCCAAGTTGTCCAGCCTTGAGAAATAACATAGTTACTCCAGGGCGATAAAGTGGTGTTACTTTTGAATAAAGTATCCACAAATAGCTGATCTACTCCTATCAAATTGACCTGCCTGAAGGGTTGATTGAGTCCTAAGAGTGTTGATTCCAAACCACTCTTGACTTCTGTTACTTCAGGTTCCTGTTGCTGGAATTCCCTGATAACTTCAGCTAATGAGATGATAGGCGTTTCTTCCTCCATCTTGTGTAAAGAATTTTCTTCTTTAGCAACTACAGACAATGTTGTCTGCACAATATCAGAGTCCATATTCTGGCTCCTAACAATTCCCGGTGTTTCCTGAGTCTCCGAACTGGTATGCTCCGAGATAACAACTGGAAATGTTTCCTGGTCTGGATGTTCCTCTCTGGTCGTGCTTTCCTGGGCTAAGTCCAGTTGAGGTAAATCCTGTGATGGGCTGGTGTCTAAACAATCCATCACATTACGTAAATCATTTGAACTGATGTCTAGTGTCTTTTCTTGAGCTGCAGCCTCCAAGATCACAAGGGGTTCCGGATCATCCTTCATCCCACTGTCAGTCAATTTTAATCCCACTTCTTCCTCGTCTGGGCTGAAGGGAATAATAAAGTCGGTTACCTTTCGATCTCCGACCTCCTTAAAAGATGTCCTCAGGTCATCTTCCTCTTGAGTTTCACCTCTCGTTGAAGTAAAATGAGATTCCTGGGAGTCTTGTACTGGCGGACCAGTTAAACCACATATCTTGTGGTACGAACAGTTGTCCTCTGGGTAACTGTTAGTAGGCAAATTATATGTACTGATAATTAGTGATTCTTCCCGCGTTGCAGTAATGAAATTCACCTGGGATTCAGTTACTTCCATCCTCCCTATTTCAGTCAGATGTAATTCCACTTCGTGATTCTGTGAACAGAAGGGAATGTGAGAATCTGCTAGGTCTCCGCCTGCGACCTCATTAAAGGTTGTCTTCAGTTCCTCTTTCTCTCGAGATTCATTTCTCGTAGCAGTCAAGTGGTTTTCCTGAAGGTCCTCTACTGTCAAACGACTATTGCCGTGGTGCAAACAGTTATCACGTTTGTGACTGTTTGAAATGCCCTTGGCACGTTTTTTCTTCCCTCTCTTCCGTTTAGGACTGGGTCGAATGAGAACCTGTAGTTCACGGTCCACTACCTCTGATTCTGCGGTGGGTGGCAAAGATGTCCCTTCCTTCCTGGTTGGGTGAGCATCCGTATCTCCTACCTTATGTTCCGCTAGAAAGGTTAGCTTCTCTGCATTGACTGCTTCCATATGCGTTTTCTCCATCTTTACTCCTTCAGTTTTGCTACGCTCTTGTGCTTCAAAGAACTCATCATCTTCTTTAAACATAATTTCTTCTTCTTGGTCCCACCATTCTAACTCAGCTATGATATATGTTTCTAGTTGCTCCCCCTGTAAGTCTTCTCTTATGCCCTACCCTCTCGCGGTCTCTGAGAAATCTGCGCGCGCCTTCAGATCTTCTTCAAGATTCCGGTAAAGCAAGAACATAATTGCTAATGACTATATTCAGGTTAACTCCTATGTATATATCAAAAATCAGATCTAAGCTAGAAAGACAAGAGTTAACTACTGACAGTCTACGCTATCCAATGTGTATAGTTTAGCCTCAGCAGTGAAAGACAACTGAAAATAATATTCAAGTAGTACCTGGCGACAGCAGTGAAGTAAGTGTGAGAGATATACTACACAGTAATCAACAGTAATATTTACCTAAATAAACATTCAAATGCACTGCATACATGTCAAAATGAACATGGCATATATTAGCATAAAATGCAAATCAGTCAAGCAGTTAAATCATCAAACACATCAATGTAAATATGATTAAAGTGTTCAATTATCAATAAATGATTAATGGTAACACTAATTGATAATAGTTAAAAACAGTTATCAATAAATGATAGATGATGGTAGTTTTCTCATAAGTTCTTATCTGTTATACTTTTGAAAAGTTATATATGTACTCTGAAACTTCCTCAACTAAAAGTAGCTACATTTGATGATAGTCTATTTTGATGACTGAAGATTACAAGAGTTAACTTTTAAAATCGTACGTCTAGGGTTTAGTACCGGAGTCTATTGAAAGCGAGAAGTCCGAATTCAAATACCGTACGAGAAGCCCAATCTGTCAGAAGTCGGGGTGCCCCACCGGCTAGATGAAAGTATTTTTCCCTGGCGAGCAACCCCAAATAGTCAGAAACTGACTAGGGACAAAAACTATATGGCTGAACTATAGATTAAGCCCTGAATATCCAACGTACAGCTCCAAGTGGCTCGTTACAAAATGAAATGAACTGTGCTGAATATTCGCCAAGGAATAGGAAAGAGAAGTTTAGCTAAGATAGATGTTTAAGTCTAAATATATGAATATAGACGACTATCTCAGTACAGGTTTTTCTCCCTGACTGCTCCCTTCCTTGGTGTGTAAGTGAACCCCCACCAATGTCCACACACAACACGTATGCACAATTGGAATTAAAATATAACGACAGAACTATGAGTTACAATACTACAACATTTATTTACTAATCATAATCATAGACATCTGATGGTTCAAGATGAGGATGATGAAATCATATACATATTGATATTGATGACAAACATTACGTAACTTTACTTGTTACTTGATCTATCTGGATCTGTGGTCCAGATCCCCACTCTCCAGTAGACTCAAAAAAGAAACAGCTTGCCGGTATTCTGACGATCCTGTCAGTCATGACACTCCTAGTCAGTAGTCTCTAATCTTGAGATCTATAACATAGGTGCTCCTTGTGAGAGCTTGAAAGAGAGTCGAGAATGTGTTATATCTAATTCTACATCAGCGCAATCCTAATTAAAACATATCATAACACAAACATATACAATGACCAGTCTGGCCCAGTTTATCTTCCAGCTCTACTGCGTTCACCATCCTCCTTCTCCCTACTGTCTTTAGTCTGGGACAGGCTTTTCAATTGTCTCACACGCCTGTAATGATTACATTTCTGCCGCCCCATGTCCATGTCGCTAATACAGAAATTCTGTGTCGTACAGCCGCTCCGTCCCAAGTTGGGTTAGCAGGTCACAGGATCGGTAATGATATTATAATAATGCCGGGTCATCCGGGCTTACAAGCCGTGACCAGTAGCTGTGCCAGGTTTCCATGCATTACCGTGGACGCACGCCCACCATACACTGAGAAAGTTTAGCACCATATACCAATTGTGGGTAATGTCTGTACCATTACACCTCTGCTTCCAACACCATCATTGGCCAATGTGCCAATGCGCAGACAATAGCCTAACACTTCATATTAGTAGGTTTGCATATGACAAATCAATATATCAAACATCCAATACACATAAACATATTGATTAAACTAGACATATTATGATACTTTAACATCATAGCATAATGCACTAGTTAGTTTATGAAATTACACATACATACATCCAACATCCGTAAACATTATATTACTTCAAGATGGACATATAATGATACTCAACATAATAGCATCAGGCATTATTAATGAGTACTAATATTGTATAGCTACAAAATGAGATATACAACAAGTCTAATTGAAGTTACCACACAGACCAGCTATATTTGCTGAGCTGCCCGGTTTAATCACCTGCTGTTGTAAGAATTAAATAAATAGTCAGTTGACTATATTCTGTACAACAAATGCACACACCAAAAGGCAACTAGGGTAGTGTACAAAGAAATGACAAGCATCTACCAAGACACCTAAAAGTATACTTAGACAATGATATTTATTGAAATAACCTATGTCCGATATAGACTGACTAGTTACTAAGAAATAATTCTCCTAGTTAAATCTAGCAACATAAGAATCATACATATGACTACCAAACATTGAGCTGGCTGCCTACCTGTTCTGAAGTCAAACTTAATCTAACATAAAACAGACTAGGGACCCTTATTTAAGCTGAGTCAAGCAGACCGTATTATCTCCTTGGCATTCCCATCATAAATTCTTATCTCCACCGGACGGTAATTGCAATTAACTCCAAGTCTGCCCAGTCATAAAAATTCTTTCTGCAGGCACACTAGCCTTCACACCTGTGGGTCTGACCATTATTAGCCCACTGAGTCTTATCAGTGATTTCACACCTTGCACCTCTAGTCTCTACCAGATGGGGTCAGCCATCACGGTTGGGCGATTTCCTAGCTATTCTTATCAGGTGTCATGTCAAGGGAACAATTAGGTTCTCATGGTCAACAGCCAGTTTACAACTCTGTTAGTAAACCAGGTTTGCTTGCGTCATGCCTTGTTGGTTTCAATTACTATTCAGTCCCCTGAGTCTGCCCTCCAGTCTGGCTGGATTGATAACCTCTGGGGGGTGACCGGTACTGGTGTCAAATTAACTTCCCAAATAGAAAGCCATTCCTGGTGGTTTGTTTACTTGTAGGTTTTGCAAGCTTACGTCAAGACAGTATAGCCTTGAATATAGAGAAAACGGTTTTGTTCGTCTGTTGATCCTCTACATGGCCCATCAACAGTGAACCGAAAATTGTTCTGGGAAGTAAAGGCTGCCAATTCGTGACACCAGTCATGGGGTAATTCTTCTGTCCTCCAGATTTGTATTATTAGTTCGTATAGCTTTAGATGTAATGCATGGCCACCTGTCTTTATAAATTCAGCAGCAATTCCATCAGTCCCAGTTGCCTTTTTGTTTTTAAGTCGTGTGATTACATATAGGATTTCTTCAAATGTAGGTTCTTCAATTTGTGGTTCGCATGTTAGAACCTCTTCCTGTGGGAAAATGTTACTTGGAGCTTCACAATTTAGTAATTCAATAAAATATTCTTTCCATGTGTTGCACATTTCCTCATTGGTATTTATCATATACCCATTTTTGTCTTTTAAACCATATGTGTTTTGTTGGTGCCCTCGTTTCATTGACTTCAGTTCTTTAAAAAAATTTCTGGATTCATTTTTCTGGTGATTAGTTTCCATATCTTTGATTATATTACTCATATATTCTCGCTTCTGCTGTCTGACTATTTTTGTAGCCTCTTTACATTCATTTCTATAATGCTCTTCCTTTTGGATGTTATTGATGTCATTTAACCATACATGTCTGGCATTCTTCTTCCTAATGACTGCTTCTTCACATTTTTGATTGAACCATCTGTTCTTTCTATGCGTGGTTACAACACCGAGACATTCTTCTGCGGTAGATTGAATTGTATTCTTGATGTTCAACCAAGTTTGGTCAACGCTTTCCTCCGAAGGGTTTTGCAGTTTCAAGTTTACATTTTATTTCATCTGTAAATTTCTCTTTGACTGTAATTTCTTGTAGTTTTTCTCTGTTATATGTTGGGTGTAATCTTTGTAATTTAGTATAGAAAGCTCTCTTAAGTTTTATTTTAAATTTTGCTCCAACGAGGAAGTGGTCACTGTGGCACTCAGCTCCTCTATAACTTCTGACTTGCTGTATGTTTGATGCATTTCTGTTGTTAATTAAAATGTGATCTATTTGATTATAGGTTCTCTTGTCACATGATTTCCAAGTTTATTTGTGTATATCCTTTCTTTGTAGTCTGGTACTGCTAATCTGCAGTCCTTTGGCTTCTGCCAGGTTGATGACTCTCCATCCATTATCATTTGAAGTTGTATGTAGGCTTTCCATACCGGCCACTTTTTTATTAGTTTGCTCTCTACCTATTTTTGCATTGAAGTCTCCCAGCACAATCAGGATGTCCTGTTTGGGGGTTTCTTCTATGACATCTTCCAGATCATTATAAAAGTCTTCTTTAATATCATCTTCTTTCTCTTCAGTAGGTGCATGTACATTAATCATCGTTATATTTTTCCATTTACCTTTTATTCGTAATTTACTAATCCTGTCATTAAAAGCTTTAAAGTTTAAAACGTTCCCCCATAACTCTTTTTTGATGACAAATCCTGTTCCTAATTCATGTTTATTTTGGGTGTTTCCTCCATATATTATAATCATTCCATTTTGCTCTAAAGTACCCTCTCCTGGCCACCTTATTTCTTGAATTGCTGTTATATCCATTTGATATTCAACCAGCTCCTGGGTTAGTTCTTCGGCCGCTCCAGCTCGATATAGTGTCCGTACATTCCATGTTCCAAATCTCAAAAGTCCTTTAATGTTCCAAGGTCGTTGTCCAGATAAGTCAGTCCGATATCGAGGCTCATGTATTTGTTTCGTAACAAAGAAAGGTTTTTACAAAGGTGGGGATGTTAACCCCACGCTTCAACCCCCAACCTGGAGGACCAGGGTGTTTCTCTTTGTCTGTTCTCTACCCTTTGACCTGTCCGGCTTGGCTGGCCCTGCTGGTAGCTACGCTACCGCCGGCATAGCTCTCAGGGTCATTGAGAAACTCAAGCTCCCCCACCACGACAAGGTGGAAACACCATCGGGGGAGTATATATGTTTTCCATTTATTAATTTGTTAGTATCTTCTTTAAATCGTTTGATTTTTATTGCTTTATGTTGTACACTATACGTACCTACAATTTAAGGGGCAACTTGAATGCCCTTTGACCACTTGACCATGCCATCGTACACTTTAACCACCACATCGTCACTACATGTACTCTCCTCTACAAATTAATGGTTCACTTGACCACCACTTTATCTCTTGAGTACATCTTGACCACCTCTTGACCATGTCATTGGTCACTTTAACCACCATCATGTCACTACACGTACTCTCCCTTACAATTTAAGGTGTCACTTGACCACCCTTTGATCACTTGACAACCTCTTGATCAGTCTTGACCACCTCTTGACCACGCCTACTTTTTTCGGTCGGTCGGTAGGTCGGTCGGTCGGTCGGTCGGTCGGTCGGTCGGTCTATCGGTCGGTCGGTCCTGTCCTGTCCTGTCCCGTCCTGTCCGTCCTGTCCGTCCGCGCTATTAAATATTAATTAAAGTTACTGGAAAAAATGTGAGGACCATGTGTTTAAAGGGGAAGAGGACTATTGGAGAAAGGATGGATTGAATTTTATGCAACCGAGAGCAATCATCAACCTACTGGAATCGTCCGACACAGATTAAGGTCTGAGCAGATCGCAGACCTTAATCTACGTACACACGTACTGGGATATTTTGCTCCAACTATTCAGACGAATTGCAGGCCCTAAACATTACAGCATCAGCATCATCTGAAGAAACAAGAAGGAAATGAAAAATAAGGTAAGAAATATAGTCCTTCTACTTTCCTGTTAATTTACAAATTATTTACCCAGTGCCTCTGTAAATTCTCTGTCTTTACTAATATTACACATTGCACCCCTCTCGGGATTCTCCGTGGTGAAGTGGTCAAGCCGTCTGACTCGGGCTCCGAAGGTTGTATGTTCGATTCCGGGCAGCGTCCTTCATTTCACGAGTGCATTTTTTCGGAGACTCCCGAGGGTCGTCGCTGGAGCTACGGAGTTCGTGCTTTGTGCGACGCTTTCCGCGCTGCGGAAAGAAAGTGAGCCATATGGGATAAAAACCCGGTGCACTGCAGCCGACCCTGTCGAATTTAAGCTACTTCTTTCATTGCACCCACTCCCATACGAATCTGGATACGCCTTTGTGTGTCATCTGAATTGGCAGGTCTCCCATTACTGTAAACATAACTTCGTTAGCGAGAAATCACTAGTTGTTCAGCAAAACATCAAAGGAATGTCGCCGCTTTCCATGATTTAAGTTATTTTTGGACCTATCAAAGATATATTCCTTGGGTGGAGGTAAATATAAGACGGCTGGAAAAATTTCATAACGATGCAACAGACAGTTTTCAAAATAATTGATCGTGAATGAAGGCATTCAAATCGGAACATACTATAGTCAATGAAGCAGAGGTGTAGATCTTTGTTTACTTCTATAGGACGTTCAATTACTGTTCTCAGTATGTACACACAATTTACTGTACCCTTGCCTTCTACAAACCCACATTGTTCCTCTCCTATTTCACGTTGTATTTTCTTAGCAAAATCTTCGTGATGTGACTCATTATACTAATTGTTCGAAGTTGGTCACATTCCAAGGCTCTTGATTTCTTTGGGATTGCAATAAATACAGAATTACATAATTCATGAGGTGTATCTCCAGTATCATATATGGTATTCAGGAGTCTGGTAACTTTATCTATTCCGTATTTTTATAAAGCATTTCTTTTCTGTTGTGATGCTGTCTGAACCGGGAGTCTTGCCAGATTTCATATGGTTAAGGACATTCAGAACCTCCATCTTCAAAATTGATGGTCCTTCATTATTATTTTGAATAGGATACTGTTCTTATCTGTTATCATAATAAAGTGTGTTTTTTTTTACATAATCTCACCATACATGTAAAATATGGTCTTTTTCTGTTATGATTTTTCCATCTTTTGTCTTTAGGGAGCCTGTTGATGTATGTGTTCTTTGATTAGTAAGCTCCTGATTTCTTTTGTGCATTGCTTTGGTATTTTTACTGTTGTGTTGTGTTTCAATTTCTATGCACTTTTTCTCGAGCCATGCTTCTTTTGCCTCCTTACATAATTTTCTGACTTTTCTCTGAATTTCTTTATATTTGGCAGGATTATTTTTGTTTTGTCTTCTTGTTTCCATTAGCTGTAAAATGTCTTCCGTCATCCATGTCTGACAACCCACTTTCTTTAATTTTGGAATAGTTTTTTCTGCAGCTAAACTGACTGAATTCTTCAACATTTCTCATTGATCACCCACATCTTGAAATAGGATCTCTAGATCATACAATATATCAAATTTGTTCTTTACTTCTTTCCATTGCACCTTTCCATCTTGACAGACGATAGTTTGGTACATTGTGCTTCAAAAAGGCTTAATAACTACGACCCATGGCGGTGGCGAGTGTGGCTGGTAAGGCCAATTCTTTCTGCAAATGTTTGCCCACAGTAGATGCATGTGAAAACATGGTCATTTCCACCATTTTGCACCATCTTACGTCTCTCACGCTCTGTGTGTGCTTTATCTGCAATCATTTTCTCCTTTGTCTTTATTCCATTTCTGATAGTTGCCCTCCATGCAACAAGTTCAGCGGCGACTTGCTCCCAATGTGCATTATCAATGCCTGTATCAATCATGTCCCGCTTACACACATCTTTGTATCGTAGTAGAGGCCGACCCTGAGATCTCCTACCCGTCTGTAATTCACCAAAAAAGATGTCCTTTGGTATTCTACCACCATCCATCCTCCTAACATGTCCTTCTTCTTCTTCTTCTTCTTCTTTCGTTCGCTTGAAATATGTCTATATCTGCAATGTCGTCTCTTGCATGAATTGAACTGTTTTTTTCAGTTCACACAGTGGTCCATAGAGTTTATCTTCCACCGTCGTCTCTCTAGGCCAGAAGGTTTGCCTAGATATGTTATATCTTGGGCAGTCCTGGAGTATGTGCTCTGCTGTCTGCGATGCCAATCCACATGTGCACATGGCTGTTTCACCAATCTTGAATTTTGTATACATGTGGTTGCGCAATCTATTGTGTCCTGTTCTGAGGCGCAGAATAATGACTTGTTCCGGTCTGTCCATAATGTGGCAGTCATCTTGAGCAGGTTTTGGTGGCCCTCTGACTGATCTGATCATTCTTTTCTTTTGGTGGTATGTAACGGGCACATCAGGCTGTTCCTCTTTGGCTCCTTCCTTAGCCAATTGATCAGCTCTGTCGTTTCCGGGTACTCCACAGTGGGATGGTATCCACTGTATGGTGACTTTATGCTGACTGCTAAGTTCAGAAAGTAGTGTCCTTAGTACTGGCAATTTCCCAGAGAGGAGCGCCTCGAGTACTGATTTTGCATCTGTTAGTAGCACCACAGGTTGTGTACCATTGCTGTTATTTAGTAATTTCTCTGTTGCTATCTTGATTGCCTCAATTTCGGCATCATAGTTATGGCAGTACTTTCCTGTCGGTACTCTGGCTGTGTCCCTAGTATTATTTGGGTATTCTATGTACACTCCCGCTCCTCCATTTCGAACAGCATTTTGTGCTGACCCATCTGTGTAGACTCGGATCCAGAGGTCCTGTGGGTATTCTTCATCAAGAAAGCTGAGAGTGGCTGTTCTGCGCTGCACACTGTTCTGTTCTTCCTTGTCAAATATTCCTCTCACTTTTGTCTGGATTTGTAATGATAGTCTATGCTCATCTTTCCATGGAGTTCGCTCTGGAATAGTTGTTAGGGGGATACCAACTGTGGGCAGATCAGTGGTTTCTCTGCAGAGTCGTTTGGCCTGGTGGATAAAACTACTTCTTTTCAACCGCCCCATAGCTAGGTTTTCAAATCTGTTCTTCATAGGGTGGCCTGGCAAGCTGAGGAACTTTTCTGCTTGTATTAGCGTTTTCGTATCTCTGCGCTCACTCAGTGCCTGTGTCCTCCCCATCTTCTCCATTTCCACTATAGGGGTTGATCTCATCCCTCCTGTGGTGACTCTAAGTGCTTGATTTTGCACCTTGTCCAGCTCTTGTAGTGTGGTATTTGATGCTGAACACCACGCAGTTGACCCATATTCCAGGTGTGGTCGTATGCTCTGTTGGTAAACTTTGCTAAGTATTTTCGTACTGGCTCCCCATGTGGTTCCACTTAGCTTTCTCAGGATGGCTATTTTCCTTCTGGCTTTTGCTACTGCTTTGTTGATGTGCTTTCTCCATGTCAGCTTGCCATCAAATGTTACTCCAAGGTATGTTGGTTCTTTATCTTCTCTTAGGGGTGTTCCATTTATCTGGATGATCCCTGCCTTTTGTTTTGGAGAGAGGGTAAATAGGGTGGTGCTGCACTTGTCAGTGTTTATGCTGACACACCATCTATTTGCCCATGCAGCAAATGTATCTACAGCTCTTTGTAGCAATCTGGTGGCCACTGATGCATATTCATTTGTGCTCCATAGAACCAGGTCATCGGCGTACATTGCCGCTTTAATTCCATGCGGTAGGTGAGCAACAAGATCATTGATGAAGATTAGAAAAAGTGTGGGGGACAAGACTCCGCCCTGGGGGACACCGTGACGCAGTAGTACTTTCTTGCTCTTGAGTCCGTCTATCTGTACTCGGGCTCTTCTGTTGTGCAAGTATGCTTTCACCCATTTGTACATTCTTCCATTGACTTTGCAGTTTCTCAGTTTCTTCATCAGACCTTCTTTCCAGACTTTGTCAAAGGCTTTCTTCAGATCTATCCATGCCGCAAGCACCAGCTTCTTCTCTTGGAATGCATCCTCAATTTCTTGAGAGAGGTAGGTTGTCTGATCTTCCGTAGAGTAGCACTGCCTAAAGCCAGCCTGCTGTGGCACAAGGATGTTTTTACTTTCAATGTACCACTGCAGTCTGTGATTGATGATGCGCTCCAGTGTTTTGCAGAGACAGCTGGTGAGGCTAATTGGTCTGTAGCTAGAGGCAATGGAACCATCTTTCCCTGATTTTAGGAGGGGTATCATGATTGCTTCTCTCCAGGCTTGTGGAACACTGCCTAAGGTCCAGCTGTTATTGAAGATCTGCAACAGCTTTGTTTTGGCCTCTGTTCCTAGGTTCCTGATCATTTCATTGGAGATACCATCAGCTCCTGGTGACTTTCTCATTTTCAGTTTTGATATGGCTAGCTCCAGTTCGCTGATTGTGATGGGTGCCTCCAGAACCTCATGTACTATTTCCTTCTGTCCTGTATGTTGTCGTTTCTCTCGAATCTCTTGTTGATTCTCTGGACTAATTTTGATATTGCTATCTTGTGCGAACGAGTCCGCAAAATGGTCAGCTGCTTGCTTTCTTGTTAAGATTTTTCCATCTTTATGTAGTGCAATTTTTGAGTTTCTCCCTGTGCCCTCGTCATTAAGCTGTTTTATTAGCTTCCACAATTTCCTTGTGTCTCTTTCAAAGTTCAGAGACTCCGTTTTCTCCTGCCAGCTTTTCCGTCTAGCCTGCAGCTTGGCCCTTTGAAATTTGGCTTTTGCATGCTGGAATTTATTGTGGTGCTCTTGGCTGGGTGTGGCCTCTGCTTGCTTTCTACACACTTCAACATCATTATGCAACTGTTCCAGTTCACTACTCCAGTAGGGTTTATATTGTTTACGGGCTCCTCTTGGTACTGTTTCTCGCGCTGCCTGTAGTATGCATTTCCCAAACTCTTCAACTGCTTTATTTATGTCTTTCTCAGTGTTCAGGTTTCTAACCAGTATGCTGATGCGATGCTTGTACATTGCCCAGTCTGCTTTCTTGTAGTTCCACCTCGAGAGGGTGCTGCTTTCACTTACAAGCTCATTTTCTACGGTTAGAAAGACTGGCCGATGGTCACTGCCACCAAGTTGTTTCCCAACAGTTCGTGTAATGTTCCACCCCAGGTCTGGTGAATGAAAAGCCAGGTCAGGTGTAGTTGAAGAGTGCCATGATCTCGAGTAGAAAGTATGTGGGTCGGACGGCTTGTTAATCAACATGAATCTATTCTCATCTTGCCAGTCTTCCAGTCTCTCTCCTCTCTGGTCCATGTGATCATAGCCCCAGCTCTGCGAGTGGCTGTTGAAATCGCCACACACAATCATTTTTTCTTTTAGTGGTAGAGTGTCCAGTGCCTGTGGGCGGTCACTTGGACAGTAGTAATTGATCAGATGTAGATCCGTATTACCTGTCTTAAGTTTAAGTGTCTGATACTCAGCCCCTTCCATGTAGACTTTGATTTGGGAAGCCATGATGTTATTTCTTACAAGGGCCAGTATCCCACCTTTTCGCCTGTTCTTTCGGTCAGATCGGTAACACTGGTAGCCTCTGATTTTGAAGGCTATATTTTCATTGAGGTGAGTTTCTTGCAAGCAACATATGCTTACTTTCTCTTTGTCCAGGATGTTTTCTAATTCAACTTTTTTGTTGCTGACTCCCTCCGCATTCCAGTGCATTATTTTAAGTCTTAGTTTAGTATGGCCAGTCGTCCTATTCTCATGTCCCCTGGCTCCACAGGACATCTGAGAAGGACCTCCAGTAGTTGGGGTTGGACCCTTTCGAGACATAGGGCCCGGCACTGCACCTGCCTGGGGGTCCAAAGCAGGGCGAGCACCATAACGATTAGCAGTAGTCGACATATTCCATTTTGCGTGATTGCGTGGCATCCTGATTTCTGTGGTGCGCCTCTTGGCTGGTTGCCTCCGTCTTCAGCACCTTTCTTTGCTAGAGCAGACTGTGGTCTCACTCGAGTGTAGATGTGTACGCGCGCACACGCCTGTCTGCGCATGCATGTCCGTGCATACACATCTAGAGCATACTGGTTATTTTCCGGCGCCAGAGACTCGCCGTCGCCCCTTCTCCTGTTAGTTTAAACAGGCCCGCCACGTGAAGGCCAGGAGTTGGACTTTTGCTGCATAGGTTATGTATTCACGAGCCATTGAGGTATTTGAGCAATGTTGGGCGCTCACCCCAACACCGCGCCTCGGCTACATACAGCAACATTTGGAACCCCTAACATGTCCTATCCATCTAAGTCTACGAAGACTGAGCATGGAATACACCGTCACACAACCTGATCTTTCCAATACTTCAGTATTTGTGATTTTGTCTTGCCACTTAATACCAAGTATTCTTCGCAGACACCGCATATGAAAGCTGTTTAAACGTTTCTCTTGGCGTGAGTAAGTTGTCCAGGTTTCACTGCCATAAAGAAGAGTACTAAGGACACAGGCTTGGTAGACGAGGACTTTTGTTTTGGCAGTAAGCTTCCTGTTCTCCCAGACTCTTTTTGCAAACATGTTCATTGTTTTTGCTGCCTTGCCAATCCTGATGTTGATTTCCTGACCGAGGGATAATTTGCTATTTACCTCTGATCCTAGATATGTAAAATGGTCTACTATCTCCAGTTCGACGTCGTCAATAAAGATTGATGGTACACCATGTGCACCTTGTGACATAATCTGTGTCTTCTTTTTGTTAATTGTTAAACCAAATTCAGAACAAGCATTGGAGAATGCAGATAGTAGATGTTGTAATTCTTCCTCAGAGTGGTTCGTAATCGCAGCATCATCCGCAAAAAGCAAATCTTTGATTAGTACCCTCCTAATTTTGGTCTTGGCCTTCAATCTCTGAGCTTTATAGAGGCCACCATCTGAGCGTGAGTGAATGTATATACCGTCATCCTGATCACGAAAGGCATATTTCAGTAGAAGTGAAAAGTATATCCCAAAGAGGGTGGGGGATATAGTATGTTCCGATTTGAATGCCTTCATTCACGATCAATTATTTTGAAAACTGTCTGTTGCATCGTTATGAAATTAGCCGTCTTATATTTACCCCCACCCAAGGAATATGTCTTTGATAGGTCCAAAAACAACTTAAATCATTGAAAGCGGCGACATTCCTTTGATGTTTTGCTGAACAACTAGTGATTTCTCGCTAAAAAAGTTATCTTTACGGTAATGGGGACCTGCAAATTCAGATGACACACAAAGGCGTATCTGGATTCGTGTGGGAGTGGGTGCAATGAAAGAAGTAGCTTAAATTCGACAGGGTCGGCTGCAGTGCACCGGGTTTTTATCCCATATGGCTCACTTTCTTTCCGCAGCGCGGAAAGCGTCGCACAAAGCACGAACTCCGTAGCTCCAGCGACGACCCTCGGGAGTCTCCGAAAAAATGCACTCGTGAAATGAAGGACGCGGCCCGGAATCGAACATACAACCTTCGGAGTCCGAGTCAGACGGCTTGACCACTTCACCACGGAGAATCCCGAGAGGGGTGCAATGTGTAATATTAGTAAAGACAGAGAATTTACAGAGGCACTGGGTAAATAATTTGTAAATTAACAGGAAAGTAGAAGGACTATATTTCTTACCTTATTTTTCATTTCCTTCTTGTTTCTTCAGATGATGCTGATGCTGTAATGTTTAGGGCCTGCAATACGTCTGAATAGTTGGAGCAAAATATCCCAGTAAGTGTGTACGTAGATTAAGGTCTGCGATCTGCTCAGACCTTAATCTGTGTCGGACGATTCCAGTAGGTTGATGATTGCTCTCGGTTGCATAAAATTAAATCCATCCTTTCTCCAATAGTCCTCTTCCCCTTTAAACACATGGTCCTCACATTTTATCCAGTAACTTTTATTAATATTTAATAGCGCGGACAGACAGACAGACAGACAGACAGACAGACAGACAGACAGACAGGCAGGCAGGCAGGTAGGTAGAAAGGTAGGTAGGTAGGTAGGCAGAAAGGTATGTGGGTGGGTGGGTCGGTCGGTCGGTGGGTCGGTGGGTCGGTCGGTCGGTTGGTCGGCCGGCCGGCCGGCAGGCAGGCAGGAGATAGATAGGTAGGTATGTAGGTAGATAGGTAGATGGATGGATGGATGGATGAGGTAGGTAGGTAGGTAGGTAAATAGATATATAGATAGATAGATAGATAGACAGACAGACAGATAGATAGATAGATAGATATATAGATAGATAGATAGATAGATAGATAGATAGATAGATAGATAGATAGATAGATAGATAGATAGATAGATCCCCGCGAGAAGCCGGGCCTTGTCAGCTAGTTTATTTATATAATCACGTTTCATGAAAGAACCCCCATTTGGAGACACCTCTGAACACCCCCCCCCCCCCCCCCCCCCATCCGAACTTCGCGCTGTTTGTTTCAAAACGGAAATCACGTGAAAATTTTAAAACAAATATGGGGTTGTGTGTTGGTGAAGCTGTAATACTGTTAAAATGATGGACGAAATCTCTAAGTCGTAATTTATATACCCCATATAAACAAACTTTGAAATCTGCTGTAAAATCTCCAGAACACAATATTTTTTGTTGGGTGGACATAATGATAAGGTTATATACTAAATCTCATCATTTCCCCTCAGTTGGTTACTGAGATATTGAATTTTATATTGAGGCAAAAAACAACAACAAAAAAAAACAAAAAAACAAAAAACACACACACACACTATAGTACACAACCTTGCTTAACTCCACTCTTGATTTCAAGCTCTTCTGAAGTTGAGCCATAAAACTTGATTATACCCTTCATGCGTGTGTGGAACGATTCCACAATGGATAGAAGAGTTGGTGGGCAGCCAATCTTCTTTAGTGCTTTGAACAGACCCTCACGACTGACCAAATCGAATGCCTTTGTGAGGTCGATGAAGGCAATAAACAGTGGCTGATTTTGTTCCCGGCATTTTTCTTGCATCTGTCACAATGAGAATATCATATCAATGGTAGACCGGTTCTGACGGAAGCCGCACTATGATTCGGGGTAGACTTGATCTCCCAGGACTTGAAGTCTGCGCAGAACAATTCTAGCAAATACTTTTCCAACAATACACAGAAGTGAGATACCCCTATAGTTGTTACAGTCACTCCGATCGCCCTTGTTCTTGTACAGCGTTATGATGTTTGAATCTTTGAAATCCTGTGGGACTTGTCCTTCTCGCCAGCACAGCTCTATTAGCTGGTGGATCTGTAGAGTGAGTGTGTCTTGCCCACTCCTGATAACCTCTATTGGAATCCCATCCTTACCTGGAGCCTTGCCAGATGCAAGTTCATTTATAGCACACTTAACTTCTGTTATGGTGGGAAGTGTGTCCAGGTGGTTAAGAGTTGGCAGAGCCTCTATGGCATTGAGGGCATCGTCCGCTAGCTTGGTCTCACTTGAGTAAAGCTCTAAATAGTGCTCTACCCATCTATCCATCTGCTGTTTCTTATCAGTGATGATTTCTCCAGTCAAGGTTTTCAGCGGTGCACTTCTTTTGATCATTGGACCACAAGCTTTCTTTATCCCTTCACACATGCCTCTGATGTTTCCCTTATCACTTGCGATTTGAATGGACTCACATAACTTGATCCAATAGTCATTCGCACACTGCCTGGCAGCCTTTTGCATATCCTTCCTTGCTTCAGCTCACTCAGAGTGTTACGCGTTGGTCTTTCCTTGTTTCTTAAGAGAGCTATCTTCTTTTTTATCAATCAAGGGCTGCAGTATCTGACTGTTTGCCGCAAACCAGTCCTGCCTCTTATGATCCACAGTGCCGTAAATCCCTACCGCTCATTTTATAAATAGTTTCCTTAAGTTTACTTCATTTATCATTTACTATACAATTTTCTGATGTATCATTGAAAGCGTCTTCAAGTTGCTGTTGAAATTCAAAGCACTTTCCAGGATCGTGAGTGTTAATAATATTAATCCTGGGGCTAGATTTGTGTTTAGCTGTGTAGATTCTCTTTGGTCTCAGTCTAACCCTTGCAACAACCAAAGAATGATCTGTATCACAGTCAGCACTGTGGTAACTTCGAGTTAATGATGTATGGTTCAGATGTTGTCTCCGTGTGATAATGAAGTCCAGCTGATGCCAATGGCCGGATCTTGGATGTTTCCATGTGACCTTATGCAACTCTTTTGTTTTAAAAAAGGAGTTTGTAATACATAGGTCATTTCTAGTGCAATGCTCCAGCAACCTTTGCCTATTATCATTCATGCGACCGATGTTGTATTTTCCAAGGCACAATGGCCATGAACTCGAGTCCTTGCCTACACGAGCATTGAAATCACTGAGCATATAAATGTAGTCGGATTTTGGAACTGCTTTGATCACAGAGTCTAGCTGCTCATAGAACGTATCCTTCACATCATCAGAGGAAGCGAGTGTCGGTGCATATGCAGTGATAATGGTGGCAAATCCACAAGAGGTTGCCAAGCGCAGGGATAATAATCTTTCATTACCTCCAGCTGGGATATCAATCATTCCCAGTAGCGAATTCTTCACTGCAAAGCCCACACCATGTTGCCTTTTTTCTGCCTGCCCTCTACCCTTCCAAAAAAAAGGAGTAATTGTTTTCCCTGAGTGAACCTTCCTCAGCGAGGCGAGTCTCCTGCAGCCAGCAATATCAATGTTAAGACGATTGAGTTCAGCATCAATGACAGCCGTTTTTCTCACATCGTCAATATTTGTCAAGTCAGTGGAAAATCCTGGACACATGGTTCTTACGTTCCACGTTGCAAGCCGTAGCTTGAGGTTTCTATTATTCTTTTTATTAGTACCTGGTGCATTGGTTTTACAGCCTGCGATTAAGATTCTGTCCTAGCCCCAAGCACCCATTGAAGCAGACAGGCTGTGGCGGATCAGCACCCAATTGGCCGGGGGCTGCCCAGCTTGAGGCGGGCGGTAGCTGATCAGTGACACCTGTAGGTGTCTCCCAGTGTCAGAGGCAACGCGTGGCGCCCCATGTCTACGCCAACTGACAAGGACTTATAACTCGTAACAGTTGCCTCTCGCTTTGATTCCGAGACCGGTTAAGACCAGGGATGGAGTTATTGCTTCTCTATAGCACAACGCCTGGGCTAAAATAAAGAAACCATGTGTTGTCCATGCAGCATGATCCCTCTCTCGGCCTGCCTAGTTCACTCCAGAGGAAAGTTGACATCTATACATCTGGAACAAGACAAGCTGTAGAAGCTGCCGGATCAGCAAAGCAATGCTCTAACTGTCCGCCTGTCGGAGCTTCGATCCTAGACCAGCTGCCAACCAAGGCTTAGGGCCTGGTCTGCCCTGCCATGACTTATTTTGTCTTTGGGCTGCATTTCCTCGCACCAGGATAAGGCTTGTACCCTCCCAATTGCGCTCTTCCGCCCGAAGCCGTTGGCACAATGTGGGGTGTCGGGTTTGGTAAGCGCCGCCCAACATTCGGCGCTGACAGAAAGCAGATAGTACCGTCTACTGTCATACGGTAGCTCAGTCATATCTGATTATCTCGTATTTCTTTGTCAGTTTTCAATTTGCACAAATCGTATTTAGTGTTTCTGGTTGTATACTTTACTTTCTTTAACTTTACCCCCAATCTGCCTGTAATTAATCTGTGATCACTATAATAGTATGCATTGGGAACTGTTTTTACGATTGTTAGCGCATTTCGAAACCTTCTGCTAATCAGGATGTAATCTATCTGATGTTTAATCCTGCTGTCTGGACTCTTCCATGTCCATAATCTTCTATGACGTTGTTTAAACCAGGTGTTTCCTACAACCATGTCTTGTTCTTTTGCCCGTTCTATAAGCCTGTATCCTTTTTCGTTTCGCTCTCCCAAACCATGGTTGCCCACACTGCACCCATCGCCTTGATTTCCCACTTTTGCGTTGAAATCATCCATTGTGTAATTTATTTCTGATTTTTTTACATTTCTTCAAAGCAAGCTCCACGTGATGCACTATCGGCGCTACTCTTCAAGCTGGCTCTAGAGAATGTTGTAAGGAAGATAAAGGAGGAAGATATTGGAGGAACATCCAAGCAGCTTGGTTATGCAAATGGTGTAGATATTATAGGGGAAAATGAACAAAAGACATTGGAAATATTGACTCACTTAAAGGAAAAAGCCCAACAGATGGGGCTGGTTATCAACCAAGATAAGACAGAGTATATGGTAATTTCAAGAGAAGGAATGGCTAAAAACTCTGGCCACATACAAATAGATAATATGACCATTAACAGAACGGAAACATACAAACACCCGGGTACAATCTCCATCTGCTCCAACATCATAAGGGAAGAAATACAAACTAGAATCAATTCTGGAAATAAGATATACTATGCACTACAATATCTACTAAAATCAAAGGCGCTATCTCGTAACACCAAAATCACAATATACAAAACACTGACCAGACCAGTTATGCTGTATGGCTCTGGAACCTGGAGTACAATAAAAGGAGACGAAGCCTTGTTACAAACCTTTGAGAACAAAGTTTTAAGATGCATCTTTGGACCATTAGGGATACACAAAGTGGAGAGTGGAAAAGAAGAAGTAACAAAGACATTTATGATCTGTTTAAGTCCCCGCTAATCACTGGTATCATGAAGGCTAATAGACTACAATGGCTAGGGCATATAGAAAGAATGGAAGAAAATAGGGAAACAAAACTCGCTTACACTCAAGAAATAAATGACCGCAGACGCCGAGGTAGACTAAGAAGATGCTGGAGAGATAATATATATAATCAGACCTACAAGCACTTGGAATCAACGACTGGCAAGACAAGGTCAACCAGAGAGACGAATGGAGACGGATTGTATCTGCAGCAAAGAACCTCAATGGCTAGGAACGCTGAAGACGAAGAAGAAGAAGAAGAAGAAGAAGAAGAAGAAGAAGAAGAAGAAGAAGAAGAAGAAGAAGAAGAAGAAGAAGCTCCATGTCATTATAAAATTCATCTATACTTTCTTCGCTGCATTCACTTGTTGGAGCATATATTTGAATGACATTTATTGTAAAAGGTCTTCCGTTTAATTTTACTAATAAAACTCTGTCTAACACAGCCCAATAACCTTTAATAGAATTTGATGTTTGCCGATCCAACATAATGGCTACACCTCTTTGTCGTTCTTCTCCTCCAGAATAAATAATCTTACAATCCTCTCCTGTCTTGATCCCTGCCCCTCTCCATCTGGTTTCACACATTCCTAATATATTAATATTTTCTCTTCCCATTTCTTGTTTGATGTTATCCAATTTTCCATCAACATTGATTGTTCTGACATTCCAGGTCCCTACCTTTAATGATAATAATCAATCTTTTGCACCTAGTAGCCTGCTGACGGTCTAGAGTCATCTGGTGCTCATGACTATCCCTACCGGGCGAGGCTGCTCCTATGGAGCACCCATTTACGCCGTTTCTCTGAATGTCCATGATATCGCAGAACATAATGTTCTTGGCATCTGTGAAGAAGGTTGTTTGCCATTTCCTTCTTGCTCTTAGCAGTCAGTGACCATACTGGTCAATGACCGTAGCCATTGTCTCCTTAAAAAAGAGATTCTCTGCCTACCGTTGTGAAGCTGGAGACCATAATCTACAACTATCTGTTGGCTGCTCTTCAACATCATCCACCACCTGCAACCCATGGCTTCACGTAACCCTGATCGGGGGGCTAAACGGGTACTCCACTTGCCCAAGGGTGTCCCGTTGGCTAGCAGAGGGAAGGAGGCACCCTATCTCTCCTTTGATCACATGATTACAACAATGAAAAGTTCCTACATGATCACGTGATTAATCGTAACATCTATATATAGATATTATTTGTGTACACAATGGCGTCGTCGAGTGGTAGCGGTAAAACGTAAGAAAGACTTTTTTCTTTATATTATCGTGGATAAACATTTATATACTACACAAAATGTGGTTTAATATGTGCAGTTATCAGATAGCGTATTACTAATGTAGTAGAATAGTACAATACTTGTAATGTATTTTTCGACATGAGAATGTTTTTTGCGTTTTATTTTTTGGTTGGGGTTGGGTCCGATTTTCATTTGTGATTTATCCACTTTTGTTTTCCTCTCTGCAGAAGTGTCTTCTCTTTCAAACAAAAAAGAAGTCTTGTAAATGCTAATATTAAACTATTGACGCCGAAATGTTATTTGTGTTCATCCGACTACTAGCTTCTTCAGTCAATTTTAAATTGAATTTATTGGTTGGTTGTTGTTGGCACGGTCACACAAACAATGACATTATAGAGGCACATCGCGAAAATGAGGGGTCTCGTCAACCAACACAGAACTTGCATTATTATTAGGGAGAGTTTATTCGCAACCAAGTTGCGAATAAATGAAGTCTCTATTTGCAACTAAGTTGCGAATAAACGAAGTCTCTATTCACAACCAAGTTGTGAATAAACAAAGTCTCTCTATTCACAACCAAAAGTAGATACAAACAAGCTGTGGGAAATTGTTAAACAATATGGAGTGAGTACACATCTAACAAACCTATGTAGAAGCTTATACAATTAAGCAGCCATGTGCGGGGAATGCCCAAGTCTGCCCCTGCCTGAAGTCTGAGTGGGTTTACCTGATGGTGAGGGACAATGGTGAGGGACAATGGTCTCCCCCGATGGTGTTTCCACCTTGTCGTGGTGGGGGGGGCTTGAGTTTCTCAATGACCCTGAGAGCTATGCCGGCGGTAGCGTAGCTACCAGCAGGGCCTCCCAAGCCGGACAGGTCAAAGGGTAGAGAACAGACAAAGAGAAACACTCTGGTCCTCCAGGTTGGGGGTTGAAGCGTGGGGTTAACATCCCCACCTTTGTAAAAACCTTTCTTTGTTACGAAACAAATACATGAGCCTCGATATCGGACTGACTTATCTGGACAACGACCTTGGAACGTTAAAGGACTTTTGAGATTTGGAACATTGAATGTACGGACACTATATCGAGCTGGAGCGGCCAAAGAACTAACCCGGGAGCTGGTTGAATATCAAATGGATATAACAGCAATTCAAGAAATAAGGTGGCCAGGAGAGGGTACTTTAGAGCAAAATGGAATGATTATAATATATGGAGGAAACACCCAAAATAAACATGAATTAGGAACAGGATTTGTCATCAAAAAAGAGTTATGGGGGAACGTTTTAAACTTTAAAGCTTTTAATGACAGGATTAGTAAATTACGAATAAAAGGTAAATGGAAAAATATAACGATGATTAATGTACATGCACCTACTGAAGAGAAAGAAGATGATATTAAAGAAGACTTTTATAATGATCTGGAAGATGTCATAGAAGAAACCCCCAAACAGGACATCCTGATTGTGCTGGGAGACTTCAATGCAAAAATAGGTAGAGAGCAAACTAATAAAAAAGTGGCCGGTATGGAAAGCCTACATACAACTTCAAATGATAATGGATGGAGAGTCATCAACCTGGCAGAAGCCAAAGGACTGCAGATTAGCAGTACCAGACTACAAAGAAAGGATATACACAAACAAACTTGGAAATCATGTGACAAGAGAACCTATAATCAAATAGATCACATTTTAATTAACAACAGAAATGCATCAAACATACAGCAAGTCAGAAGTTATAGAGGAGCTGAGTGCCACAGTGACCACTTCCTCGTTGGAGCAAAATTTAAAATAAAACTTAAGAGAGCTTTCTATACTAAATTACAAAGATTACACCCAACATATAACAGAGAAAAACTACAAGACATTACAGTCAAAGAGAAATTTACAGATGAAATAAAATGTAAACTTGAAACTCTGCAAAACCCTTCGGAGGAAAGCGTTGACCAAACTTGGTTGAACATCAAGAATACAATTCAATCTACCGCAGAAGAATGTCTCGGTGTTGTAACCACACATAGAAAGAACAGATGGTTCAATCAAAAATGTGAAGAAGCAGTCATTAGGAAGAAGAATGCCAGACATGTATGGTTAAATGACATCAATAACATCCAAAAGGAAGAGCATTATAGAAATGAATGTAAAGAGGCTACAAAAATAGTTCGACAGCAAAAGCAAGAATATATGAGTAATATAATCAAAGATATGGAAACTAATCACCAGAAAAATGAATCCAGAAAATTTTTTAAAGAACTGAAGTCAATGAAACGAGGGCACCAACAAAACACATATGGTTTAAAAGACAAAAATGGAATATGGTAAATACCAATGAGGAAATGTGCAACACATGGAAAGAATATTTTATTGAATTACTAAATTGTGAAGCTCCAAGTAACATTTTCCCACAGGAAGAGGTTCTAACATGCGAACCACAAATTGAAGAACCTACATTTGAAGAAATCCTATATGTAATCACACGACTTAAAAACAATAAGGCAACTGGGACTGATGGAATTGCTGCTGAATTTATAAAGGCAGGTGGCCATGCATTACATCTAAAGCTATACGAACTAATAATAAAAATCTGGAGGACAGAAGAATTACCCCATGACTAGAAAGAGTCATTATTGATACCTATCTTTAAGAAAGGAGACAAGTTCCAATGTGGAAATTATAGAGGAATATCACTACTGTCCACAAGCTATAAGATACTATCCGCAGTATTACTAAATAGACTAAAACCATATTCAGAAGACATATTAGGTGACTACCAGGCGGGTTTTAGACAAAACAGATCAACAATAGATCAGATATTTATCTTAACGACAAATAGCTGAGAAACATTGGGAATATAAAAGAGATCTCCATAACATTTTTGTGGATTTTAAAAAGGCTTATGATAGTGTCCATAGGAATAGTCTATGGAATGCTATGCAAGAATTTGGAATACCAAAGAAGTTAATCAACATGACCAGACTGTGCATGGAAGATACTTATAATATAGTAACATATAAAGGCAGGAAATCAGACAATTTCCAAATAACATCTGGCTTGAAACAGGGTGATGCACTATCGCCGCTACTCTTCAATCTGGCTCTAGAGAAAGTTGTAAGGAAGATAAAGGAGGAATGTGATATTGGAGGAACATCCAAGCTGTTTGGTTATGCAGATGATATAGATATTATAGGGCAAAGTGAACAAAAGACATTGGAAATATTGACTCACTTAAAGGAAAAAGCCCAACAGATGGGGCTGGTTATCAACCAAGATAAGACAGAATATATGGTAATTTCAAGAGTCGGAATGGCTAAAAACTCTGGCCACATACAAATAGATAATATGACCATTAAAAGAACGGAAACATACAAATACCTGGGTACAATCTTCAACTGCTCCAACATCATAAGGGAAGAAATACAAACTAGAATCAACTCTGGAAATAAGATATACTATGCACTACAACATCTACTAAAATCAAAGGCGCTACCTCGTAACACCAAAATCACAATATACAAAACACTGATCAGACCAGTTGTGCTGTATGGCTCTGAAACCTGGAGTACAACGAAAGGAGACGAAGCCTTGTTACAAACCTTTGAGAACAAAATTTTAAGACGCATCTTTGGACCCATTAGGGATACACAAAGTGGAGAGTGGAAAAGAAGAAGTAACAAAGACATTTATGATCTGTTTAAGTCCCCGCTAATCACTGGTATCATGAAGGCTAATAGACTACAATGGCTGGGGCATATAGAAAGAATGGAAGATAATAGGGAAACAAAACTCGCTTACACTCAGGAAATAAATGACCGTAGACCCCGAGGTAGACCAAGAAGACGGTGGAGAGATAATACATGTACAGACCTACAAGCACTTGGAATCGACGACTGGCAAGAGACGGTCCACCAGAGAGACGAATGGAGACGGATTGTATTTGCAGCAAAGAACCTCAATGGCTCGGAAAGCTGAAGAAGAAGAAGAGGGACAATGGTAATAGGAAAAATAATAAACATGCAAATATCAGTCCAGTGCACTCTCCAGTAGTGGCAGCTATTAGTAGTAGCACGTATATTGGCTACGCTTGCGTTCAAAGCGAATGAACAAACAACAACAACAAATTCAGATATCCAATAAACTTCTCATGATATATTTGATATTTCCGTGAATTAATCCTGACACTGTGATGTATGGCTTGGTTTGGCAAATCAACAGAATGTTTTTATTTTTTTAATTCCCGGGCATGTTTACTTTCAGTAGTTTGCCATTTCTTTCTGAACCACCGGCACTCATACCTCTGTATGAAAACTAACGCAAGGCAGTCTGCTTCCAAATTGCCGCAGCTAGGTTTCGAACGCGGTATGCAGGATTATGAAATGCATTCATAACCACTTCACTACAGACCCGGCGACTATTCATGTTTGTTTCAGAAGGTACAATTAGTTGGATGTCTTTTACAGGACATGACAATCAACCACGGCATTTATTCCAGAAGTTGGTGTTGTTGCCTTCCACTTATGCCTTTAGGCGTCATGGAGAAGATTAATTGAAGCTCCAGTGCCTGTCCTCCAGTTTCTTACCGGTTTACCGGATAAATAATTACTATCAGCAAGTTAGCTAATTTACTACCAGTATCATGGATGGCTCAGGCGGAGGATACGATCAGACAGGTGTGCCGCTTGGAGAACATTAGGCGAGGAGAGGAGTGGGTCAGAGTGCCAGAGGAGTGGGTCAGAGTGCCAGCGGAGCAGTCAGACTTGTGCAGAGTTATAATCACATTGAGCCGGGAGTGCAGGGAGTGGCCACCAGGGGACACGGAAGTGGAAATATAGCAATTAATTCAGGATAATGCTCGCCCGGGTGATGTGATTATCTACACAGATGGTTTGGTGTTGAGAGGTAGTAGAAGTGCCTGGGGTTTCTTGGCAAAGGCTAATGGTCGACGTTTGGTGCAGGAGAGCCTGGCATATGATACCACAACATCTAGCTTAAGAATGGAGGTGGAGGCGGTCAGTGCAGCTTTCCGCTGGATGGAGAATACGATACACACACACATCGTGATTGTAACTGACTCAGAAAGCAGAACTGGCAAGCTTCGTGCCGAGTGGCTTGCTTTGCTTTGGAAGTCACGGGTGACAAGCATCGTCTGGATATTTTCTCCGGGGCATGCTGGTGTGTTGGGGAATGAACAGGCGGACAGATTGGCTGGCTCTGCAAAACTTGGTGGAGTATTGATGCATGATAAGGCAGACATGGTTGCAGCCTTGTGGGAGCACGTGTACACATCGGAGGAGCAAATGGATCACCATGGTCTGGCAAGAATGTGACAGCGTGGAGTGACGAGGGGATCTTACCGATGCTCGACGCTTAGAGGAAAGGCGAGACGCAAATATAATCAGATTGCTACTAGTACTATTGGGGTTGGAACTCTTCGCTGGCTTCTGAGGATGGGGACGGAGCGCTTATGGGAATACCCCGAATGCTGTGATGTCGGTTCCTAATTCAATCAATCAATCAATCAATCATTCAATCTACCAGTAAGTGAGCTAATTTTGTCGAAATGCCGAATAACTGGCTTTGTACATAGTTATCTTGTCGCTTTCACTTAATAAATTTCTGAAAAATGAAAAAAAAAAAATATTTCGCCGTTGGGGAATCGAACCACCGTAACCACGGTTACAAGCGGTGATACCGCTATGCTACTGGGACCATGATGAAAGCTTAACACAAATGTATAATATAGTCAAACACATGTCCTGATGACGTCACTTATGCCACGTGACTAGTTTTTGGTTGCAATAAAGACTTTGTTTATTCGCAACTTGGTTGCGAATATACACTTCCTTATTATTATATTATTACCTCCCCCGATGTGTCTCCACCTTGACGTGGTGGGGGAGCTTGCGTGTCCCATCGACCCCATTTGCTTGCCGATGGGTGAAAAATTACATATCGGACAGCTTATGGGATAGGGACCAGACTAAGAGAGACACAACCTGCTGCTCTGCAGGTATAGACTGAGGATAGCAGTCAAAATTTAAATCAGGTGCACGAAGGCAGAATTTCTTGGTTCGGACAAAACTCTTAAGGCTCCCTGTCGAGGGCTGTGGCTGAACGCCTCTAAGCCACAAACCCTCGGATCTGAGAGCCAGGCCGATACCCGTCTACCGGAAAATAGAAACGTGATACTGAGCAAGCTACATGCTCAGGTCTGATACATGTTCGAAGGCTCTCAGCTGGGGGATATGAGGGATTCCCGGATGAGAGGGCCAGACCGTTTCCCGTTCACTGCTGCACGAAGGTAAGGTGCTGAGCCGGCAGCACATGTAGCCTTCCTCGTGAGCGAGTACAAAAAAGAAAGAAAAGTGCCCCAGTCGAAGGGCATGGTTACGGAAACTCTGTATCTAACTCATAGAGAGTGTAGATATAAGTGGAAGAACGTCTCAACGCAAAATGGAACGCACGGCGAGCGTACCTATTGTGTGGGTTGAAGTCACAAGCAAAAGCTTACCGAGTGGATGTCGCCCGCAATCTGACCGCTCCTGGTGTGTGCTTGAGCGATCAGTGGCAAGCGGGATGCTCAACACATGGAAGTGAGGAACAAAAGCAGCCATGAGCAGGACGTGGAAACTCCTTGGGTGAGCCCAGTCTCAGAGCAATATGTGCCGGCTCTGCAATTATGGAAGCCTCCTCGGATAGTGAGATGATGCCCATGGTCTGCCCCTGCCTTCCCTTGAGGGCCGTCCGCGATATCGTTGATCGTTCTATCTTGACCAGCTGAGATGTGGGTGACATTACAACAGTCTAACGTGTCTCGAAACCAGAGGAAGGCTAACCTCACTAAAAAATGCCCGCCAGAAGTCGGAAGTGTCGGCCTACGGGTGGCAAACTAAAAATTGACACTACGCAATTATGTCCGAGTGAAATGTCTCGCCCGAATGTCTCTCGTGCTAGGAACAGCTCTGACTACCTAGTTTCCGAATGCCGCTCTTGTTCGGAACAGCTCTGACTAGGTAGTTTCCGAATGTCTGTCGTGCCTGGAACAGCTCTGATGGGCGCAACGACAAGCACATGTCCGAAAACTCGCTGAGTGGATGCCGTCTGCGAACATGTCTGGTTTGTGCGGGAATGGCCCGGGGAAAACGAAATGACCAATATATTGAAGTGAGGATTAAAGCAGCCATGAGCAGGACGTGACGATTTCCCACGGTGAGCCCAGATCCAGGGCGTTATGTGTCGGCCCTGCAACTATGGAAGCAACCTTGGATGGCGGAAAATGCTATGGACTGTCCCTGCCTTCCTTTGAGGGATGACCGTTGTCTTCGACCGTTCAACCTTGGCCAGCATGGTTGTAGATGGCACCACAAAAGTGAGAGTCTCCCAGGTATGCTACCTGGTCAAAAAAGCACGCTAAAGTCGATGTGTTGGCCTACGGGTTTCGGCCCAAGGGCGCATAACAGACACACCGCAATGACATCTGAAAAAACACTCCGGATGAACGAAAAGAAGAAGAAGAAGATATTATTACTATTACCCGCTGGACATTGATGCATATTTTGGGGGTGGGGTGGAGAGGGTCTGAATATCTAAGGATATGTCTGGAGCGCAAAGATGATACATACCCCGACAGATAACTAACTTAGGTTTATAACTTTGATTTTTCCCTATTATTGAATTAATGATGAGTCTTTGTTCTGGTACGGAATGAAATATTTTTTGCAAGAGCTCTCCTTCACCTCATCAAACTCAGATACCAGATGCATGTGCAAGACTAATACCAGAACCTCACATCTGTTTTCAGGCATATTAGTATGTAACTAGGTCGTGATTCAGCAGAACCATATTGACTGGCTGTATTTGATCTAGACTGGTAATGTTTCCTTTAAAGGTCGTAGGTATTACACCGTCAGTTCTCTGCCTGCCTGCCTGCCTGCCTGCCTACCTGTCTGACTGTCTGTCTGTCTGTCTGTCTGTCTGTCTGTCTGTCTGTCTGTCTTAATACTTTTATTTTCTCACACACACTTTTACAAGCATTCGTATTTATTCATGTTTTTCTTGCACATGCAGAATACCAGCCCAGGTGTGCTGTAGAGAGCATCCAGATGCAATCCTGGTGGAAGATTACCATGCAGGAGACTTGATCTGTCCAATGTGTGGCTTGGTTGTCGGTGACAGGTGAATTTTCCTTGGTTTTATAATTATTTAACAAATTCTTGTACTAATTACATTATGATATGGTGCAAATTTAATACCTTCTTGTAGTTATATTAGTATCCATCTGACTTTATTTTTGTTTGTTGATGGTGGTTGCTTAGTTTTGAATACTATGCATAACTGCATTTTAATTTTCTTAGTCCAATGCTTTGGCTTTTAGGTCGTGTCAGCCAGCTCAGTGGAGGTCGTGTCAGCCAGCTCAGTGGAGGTCGTGTCAGCCAGCTCAGTGGCGAAGGGGTTATGGACACAGTTCATAGTCCTGCATACTGTGTTCGAAACACAGCTGCGGGTGATTTAGCAGCAGGCTGCCTAGCATTGGTTTTTATACAATGGTATGAGTGCCAGTTGTTCAGATAATAATGGCAAACTACTGAACGTAATCTTGCAAAGAAATCATAAACAGCCAAAAAAATGCTGGGTTTGACTGCAACATATTGTAAAGGATTTGCAACTAACAGCACTGAAAATGACTTGTATCTGTGGGTGTGAAGTTGGTGTAGGACTTCTTCTTCTTTCGTTTGCTTTAAATTTGTCTATAACTGCAATGCTGTCTCTTGTTTGAATTTCATTGTCTTTTTTAATTGTCTCGATGGTATATAGAGTTTATCTTCCACTGCTGTTTATCTAGGTTTGCCTAGATATGTCATATTTTGGGCAGTCTTGGAGTATTCTTTGATCATTCTTTTCTTTTGGTGGTATGTAATGGGTACATCAGGTTGTTCTTCTACTGCTCCTTCCTGAGCCAATAGATCAGCTCTCTTGTTTCCGGGTACTCCACCGTGAGATGGTATCCTTTGTATGGTGACCTTAGGCTGACTGCCAGTTTCAGAAAGTAGTGTCTGTAGTACTGACAATTTCCCAGACAGAAGCGCCTCAAGTGCTGATTTTGTATCTGTCAGTAGCACCACAGGTTGTGTACCATGGCTGGTATTAATTAGTAATGTGTAGGACTGTCCTCTTCATCTCCATATCTCCATATGGACTGTCATGCAGAGCTCTACTTCACCTCATCAATCTCAGATACCAGATGCATGTGCAAGACTAATACCGGAACCTCACATCTGTTCTCAGGCATATTAGTATGTAACTAGGTCATGATTCAGTAGAACCATATTGACTGGCTGTATTAGGTCTAGACTGGTAATGTTTCCTTTAAAGGTCGTAGGTATTACATCGTCAACAGACTCCCACCTGATGTCTTTGTTGCCATCAAGTCCACTTTGCTATTTGCGATTCTGTTCTGTAAATTTGACCTTCCTCATATTTTCCTTGTGCTTTTTGCATGTTCCCAGCTTTAACTTAAACTGAACTTCACTTAGTCTTTGTCCTCTAAAGGAATATAACGTTTGTGTGTGTATGTGTTTTTTGTTGTTGCAGGGTAATTGATGTGGGATCTGAGTGGAGAACATTTAGCAATGAAAAGGACACTAAAGATAATTCTCGTGTTGGTGCGGCCGAGGTGAGTTTTCTTTCCATCAATATCATACAGTGTATCTGTCAGTTGTTGAACTTCCCAGTGGTATTTTGCATTAACTTGTGTTTTCTATTGTAGCTTGACAGCAGTCAACATCATGTCTTCTTCAGGTACCTACCTGGTCTGAAGCAGACATTGACTATCACAGCTCTCCAATCCTCACTGTCACCTGATATTGTGGTGAAGTTGGTGTTGCTTTTATTATTCGTTGCCCAGCTGTTTAATCTGTCCACACCCCTTACCTCTCTTGCGCAGTATTTTCCCACACAAGACTTACTTTAATTATTCTCCCTCTTCTGTTGAGATTCTTCTTCTGTCCTTTACCCTCTATTGGCACATAGACCTCCATCCAACTGGCGCCAAGCTGTCCTATCTTTTGCCATCTCCTACAGTTCTGATTATTTTATCCACATATTATTTGTCTTTAATTATTTTCTCCGTGTGTTAGTAGGTCTCCCACTAATTTGTTCGCCCTGTGGGTTCCAAACAATGGAGTATCTAGTTATTCTGTCCTCAGATTTTCTACATGCTCACTGAGGTGGAATGTTTTTTTTTTTTCTTTAAACATTTCTGTTTCACGCAATGATAATGCTTATAAACTAGAGAACTTGGTGACCACTGGAAAAATTGAGGTAAAAAGAACAAGGAGTGGGTAGAGAAGTAAATATCTGGATGGCTTGACCACAAGGCATGGTCAAGACAAGAACAGAGAGCTGATCCACGACTTTGGTGATCGTGTGAGATCGTGAAACATGGACGCCCACGCTTATCAGCTTGGCACATGGTGGGGATGATAAGCAGTTTACAGCACAGGAAGCAGAGAATAGTAACAATGTAAATCAAACTTCAACCAATCATGAACAAGTCTATACAGAGCTGGACGTGAGTTGGTTGAGGACCTATGCTTCATTGGGAGACGAAAGGCAGCAGAAGGAGAAGAAGATAGATGAAATTGCATGAAGCAAACTGGAATTTTGTACTTCCATGGCAAAATTGCATAAAATTAAAAAAGCTGCCTTAAAAGAATATTTATTGCACATTTACCTCTATTAAATGGATGTGGAAGCCATGGTGAAACCACTATACGATACTAATTTATACTAATTTCCTAAAAATAAATTGATTTTGGGTAGTCATAAAGCTAGATTCATAGTAAAATAACATGTTTAAAGAAAGAGAACTTCATACCAGTCTTTGAACTTATTGAATAACTTGATGATATAACATAGTATAATGCTCATATCACCAAGTGTCATGCCAGCTGGCATGGGTGATCATGCTTCTCCAGATCTTGTAATCTCAAACAACATGCATCAGTTTTTCCTCTGACACTGTTCTGTGCCATGCCAAGACTGTCAAGAATCTTCTCTTGCTGTTTTCCTCTATCTCTCTTGTCACAAATATTTCCTGTTGTCACCATGTTCCAACTTTTCTTCAGATGTGTTGTTGTTGCATGTCATTTGCAGAACGTTGCACTCAACCCCAGGGTGATTCTCTAGATAGTTTTACGTTCAGTAGTTTGCCATGGCTTTCTAAATGAGGAGTCAACTTTCAAGCCCAGCTGACCAGTGTGGAGAATGAACCCACTACCCTACTATACCTGTGATAAGTTGTTTGTGTGTAATACTTATAATAGAATGCCCAGACATGCTGACTGCTTCTTTCAGATGTTTGTGATATGTTGTCTTTATGTAATACTTATGCATTCCTGCAAACTGATGTAGTACATGCTTTGTTGAACACAATGAATATCTGTACTTCTGTTATCCTGACCAGAACCCGCTGTTTGATGGTGGCGACATGTCAACAATGATTGCTACAGGAACTGCAAGTGAATCAATGAAAGATGAGTTCGGCAAAGCTTTGTACAAAAACAGACGTGCAGTAAGTATGAAGCTACTGATGTGACCAGATTTGTATTATATTACTAATTTCTCATTACTAACATCTTGTGGTATTCTTGTGCAGGATAGTTCTGCTCTTGGGTCTATCCAGCCTCATAAATGGATACCAGAAATCTAGGAAAGTATAACTGGTTTGGTGTAATTCTGGAAATTATCTCACATATGCTGTTGATTGGTTTGAAAAAAGGGGCCTAGTATTATATTATTAATTGTTCTTCAGTGTTTCTGGTCTAGTGTCCATGTTTTTTCTTCACCTCATCTGTGTGTGGTTTTTTTTGTTTAATTTCTCTTTTGCAATATTTATAATTTTGTATTGTACCTTTATCTTTTACTTCCATTCCTTGGTTTTCATTTGTTATTTTATTGTATTGTGTTGTAGTTTGCAATCTTTCTACTTATCAACAATTGAAGTTTTTCACTTATTTTATAGTAACGAGAATACCTTAACCACAAATAATTTCACATGATGTTGAAAGAACAGCAGGAATTCACATGTAACTAGTACTCATGTTTTCAATTGTTCTATAGGGTGTATTTTTAATGACTGTGCAGTGTTTGAAAATATTGCCAGTCCAAATTTTCTTTTTACCTATTATGTTGCATGAACTGCACAGAGGGTGAATACAAAATTTGCACAGGCAATATTTTCAAACACTGCACAGTCATTAAAATACACCCTTTATATTGTAAAGATGAAGTGTGCAGCAGGATTTGGTAATCTAAAATATAATCATCATGTGGGTTTTTTTACTGGTAAGCTCAGGCAGTCATGGCTCGCATCTCATACAATGACTAGCCTTGGATCAGGTTTGTGTTCTTGTTTTATTTAAGCTATATGGCCAAATCATCCATGTATTTAACTGTTTGCCTCTCCCCTGCTCCTTTCCAGCTAATTTTGCCAGTTGTCACTATGTTAAATTTAGTAAAATATATTAAATAGTAAATTCTGTGTCCAATTTGTGTAGTTTTGTATGCCTGCTAGTTAGTCGACAGATCATCCTCATTGCACATCGAACCATTCAGTCCATAAGTGCTCGGATCCCCTCCTCAGCAAATCCTGCAGCATATAGCGGCTAACGACACTAGTTCTGTGCTGGTTTATCAATCTTCTTTGGCTTCCTGAATAGTGTTCTTGTTTGGCCACGCCTCTTTTAATTTGATGTTCTCGCAGTCTGACCATTGTTGTAGATTCGCAGTCATCACTTGGTTCTCGCAAAAGTCTTACTTCTCATAGCGCATTCAGAATGTCAGCCTGGTTCATGGCGCGTCCACCCTCCACATTAGCCAGACCTGCAAGCTTGTCAGCCCGCTAATTTCCTTGTACTCCCGCATGCCCTGGCATGAAGATGAAACTAATCTTTGCCAGCCGAGACCGCTCCAGGGGCATTAACCACTCTCTTCAGATCCACCCCGTCTCTATCTTGAGCATGCTCATTGAGTCGCTAAGGACACATGCCCTAGTGAATGTCTGTGTCTCGAGCCATGATATTGCTTTAGTTACTGCCATGACTTCCATAGTCAGGCTACTTGTGGTCTCTACAAAAGCACCAGAGTCCTTCACAATTCTCCCTCTGGCCCGCATCGTAAAGGCCCATGAGCTTCTCACATGTCGGACGACCGACCCATCTGTGTAAATTACAGCATCACCGGATTTCCTTGTCTGCATGTTCTGTCTAGTTGGATGTAAACTGAAAAGGACGTACAAAAATTTGTTGGCACTTGTACCCACTCCTCGCCAGGTTCTAAGTTCTCCAGTGAACACACCTGTTGAAGAATATCTTCATCCACGACCTTCTTCTTTTTAACCTGCTGCCCTTTACCTTCTTAATCTCACTAAGCAGTGGATATTGTGTGTTTTCGTTGACTCTGGGGTAGGCAAATTTGTATTCTGTCTTCAATGGTTAGAAAATCAAGAAGGTAGCGCATCGCCCTGCATGCTGTATCTCTTGTACATCCAAGAATAATGCGCATAGCTTCGTTTTGTATCCTTTCCATCCTTTCTAACTGCTTATGGCTGAAAGTCAGGATCACCATCGCATACTCAAAAACAGACATGACCAACCCCTCGTATAGGAAGCATAAATGGCGCTGCTCACAGTTTGCTGCCGCCATCACCCGCATCACAGCCAAATCCTGCTTGGCCTTTGTTATCACCTGGTCTATGTGCTCATTATAAGCAAGGCTTCCATCAAAACATATCCCCAGGTAATTCATTGCCTGCGTTCTTTCCACAGTCTCTGAACACAGATTAACAGTTGGTGATGGTGTTTTGATTATTCAAAGAGAACCAAGTCACCGTTGCCTTTGTTGGGTTGACCATTGCCCCATGCTTCAGCACACCAAGTACTTATGCGTTTGAGTTCGGTTTGCAGTTCCACAGCAACCTGATCTCTATCCTTACCCTGACGATACACTAAAATATCGTCGGCATATGAATGCGTTTGAGTTCGGTTTGCAGTTCCACAGCAACCTGATCTCTATCCTTACACTGATGATACACTAAAATATCGTCGGCATATGACAATGTCCTCCCTGGTCCAGTGATCTGTTCGCTGGTGATTCTCACGTGTAGGCATTGAACAGCACCGGAGATAATGGTGATCCCTGTGGTAGGCCAGGATATATTGGTGTTGGTTCCAACGTCCAACTGCCACATCTAAAAACTGCTTTCCTTTGGAAGAGGGCTGCAGCGATCCAACTAAGGAGGAACGGACTTATCTTGAGTTCAAGAAGCTGACGCATTAGAAAATCCAATGGTACGCGTCCTCTAGATCTGTCGCTGCAGCAAAGGTTTCAATGCCTGAGTGGGAACCTTCATAAACATCATGGGCAAAAACTGCTGCATTGGTCCAGGTTTCTCTTTTGGGATGGTACCCTCCCAGGGTGGGTGGGAAAACACCTTGCCTCTCTAGCTGACTTGATATTTTCCTGGCAATTAACTTCTCCAGCAGCTTGCCTGTTGTATTCTGCATGGTTATTACTCCATATCCCTGAATTTTTGTGTGGTCTTTGCCAGGCTTCGGCAAGGGAATCAGATAGCTGTGTAACCAATCCTCATTGATGCTAGCACTCCCAATACTGTTGTTGTACATGTCTGCTAGTTTCTCTAGCTCGTTGTCAGTACACCTATTAATGTCATCATATCTTATGCGATCTGGCTCTATAGCGCTGTTTTTTGATCGTCGAAGCACAGCCTTAATTTCTTGCACTGTCACTGTGTCTTCATCCGAAATGTTCTGGGTCTTACACCTGTCTGAGGTGACCTCATTGGCAAGATTTCGGCCTCTCATGTCTGTCTGGTTGCTCTGCTCTAGATAGCGTTTAAAGAGGGCTTTGCCCTTGTTCTCGTCAGTCCTCTGCCAGATGAGGTCAGCACCTTGGAAGTCATAAATTCTCTTATTCTTGACTACCACACTCATGCTCTTATGTAGTCGCCAGAACAATTTCAGTGACTTGTCTGTGCTTACTCTTTGACATACCTCTACCAATTATTCACTTTTAACCACCTTAACCAGTTTTTTTAAATAGCTTACTTTTGTGTGCATCTCTCTTTCTAAGCGCACGCAGGGATTAGGATGGGCAACTCTGTTCTTCTTGGTGTTTTGCCATTTCCTTACAGCACTACGCTTATCCATCCAGGCCTTTTCCTTCTCACAATTCCACCAGGGTGACTGCTCCCAGCTTTTTTTCCTGTTCTGAAACTTTCTGCACTTGTCGTGCCTTATTTTACTCACCACATCTTGCCTTGTACTGTCATACTGGAAAGTCTTGACTTGTGCTGCCTGATTCTGCCTTTCTCCACCAATATGCTGCAAGGGTGGTGGTCGCTGCCGTGGTACCTTAGGACACCCCATCTACTCACTGTAGTGAGTGCAGGAGAAACCAACGCCAGATCAATAGCACTGTCCTCACCACCTGGGTGGCTTGCTGTCCTGGTGACACAGCCACTGTTGATACAAACCAGGTCAATAGTTTCAAGTGCAGTCTCGAGCTCCTCCCCCTGTGTGTTGGAGGAAATGTTTCCCCATGATCTGCCTTTAGCGTTGAAATCGCCACAGAAAATGACATTTTTTTCGTGACCTAATATGTCACTTTAGCGCTGCCACTTCTGGGAATCAACACTCGTGTTACGGGCATAAAAATGAACCAGCACGAATGGTAGTAGACCAGATTGAACTCTAACTGCCTGTATTTGTATGTCATCATTGTCCCACCTATACATGTCTAACTCTGAAGCAACCATAATGTCGCAAATGAGAATCACCATACCCAGATGTCGCCTGTTGTTGAAACCTTTGAAACTGGCCATTTGGAGTAGCTGATCACCCAGTCTCGTCTCCTGGAGTGCTACAATGCCATTCCTGTAAACCAGGTTTTCGAGAATAGGGCCTCATTGTTTTATGCTGGCACAGTTCCAATATAGAATCCGAGTATACCTGAGGCCCAGATGGTCAAATTTAAGTCTAAAATGTCTTATTCCTCCACGCTTGCGCCGCTTGTGGCCACCACGTTGTCCGCATCACCTTGTTTTGTTGACTGCCGTCCGCAAGGAACACACAAATAGACCGAACACCACAGAACCACACACACTGCGAAAATTCACTCAAGGATTGCTTCGCTCAATGCACGAAACTCCGTAGCTTCAGTGCAGATCTTGAGAAGAAACTCCTGGTTTTACATCCTGGCACACAAATTACACATTGGAGATGAAAATATCCATCTCCTACGCGAAAAAGGTAACGGTCACATAAACAACACAACCGTACGTCGCCATCTTGACCAGAAACCTTGTATGCCTGTTTTGTGAGATAGTGTATGTGTATCTACTATTGTTGAACAGACTCCATTGTTAGTTGTTCACTCTTGTATGACAGCAAGAGTTCTTAAGCATCTATACATATATGCCAGCAGCATACGTACTTTTGATTATGTACGTGAGGTCTCCTGTTGTGGCTGCAAAGCTTTGGTACTGTCTGCCATCACTGTGGGGAGAAGAGTTGTATGTGGAGTGTTGGAATGTCCTTCAAAACACTCAATATGAGGCACAGATACCTCAGCTCTGCTGCCAACAAGCAAAACGCTATTTACAAAAGTAAAAAATATCAGAAGATCGAAGAAGAAGTATACAGAGCATGTATTTATTGTCTGTACAGGATTTCAACTTATCCTGTTTGTTATATTTTAATACTAGCTGACCTGGCCCGGCTTCGCCCAGGCCCTGGTGGGGAGCATCTCATTTAATTCATATAAGTAGTCATATAAGTTCTCCCGTTCCCGTTACCGACTGACTGTCTGTCTGTCTGTCTGTCTGTCTGTCTGTCTGTCTGTCTGTCTGTCTGTCTGTCTGTCTGTCTGTCTATCTGTCTGTCTATCTGTCTGTCTGTCTGACCCGGCCCAGCATCACCCAGCTCCTGGTGTGGAGCATCTCATTTAATTCATATAAGTAGTCATATAAGTTCCCGTTCCCGTCTGTCTGTCTGTCTATCTGTCTGTCTATCTGTCTGCCTGACCCTGCCCGGCTTCGCCCAGCCCCTGATGGGGAACATCTCATTTAATTCATGTAAGTAGTCATATAAGTTCCCGTTCCCGTCTGTCTGTCTGTCTATCTGTCTGTCTATCTGTCTGTCTATCTGTCTGCCTGACCCTGCCCGGCTTCGCCCAGCCCCTGATGGGGAACATCTCATTTAATTCATATAAGTAGTCATATAAGTTCCCGTTCCCGTCTGTCTGTCTGTCTGTCTGTCTGTCCCTCCCTCTCTCTCTGTCTGTCTGTCTGCCTGTCTTTCTACTCATTTATTGGTTGCAGTTAGAACAACCTTAGATAAACGAAGACCAACTTACAAAAAGCATTAGAAAGAGCACTTGAAAGGTCTTAACATCTTCCCCAACAATTAACTTGGGTAAATGGGGCGGCGGCAGCAGCAGCAGCAGAAGAAGAAAAAGGAGGAGTAGGAGCTGGGAGGAGGAAGAGGGAGGCGGAGGAGAGAGGAGGAGGAGAGAGGAGGGAGGAAGAGATAGGCGGAGAAAGGAGGAGGAGGGAAGAGGAGGGAGGAGTAGGAGTAGGGAGGAATAGGAGGGAGGAGGAGGGATTAAGAGGAGGAGGGAGGAGGAGGAGGGGGATAAGGGAGGAGGAGGAGGGAGGATGAGGGGGGAAGGATGGAGGAGGGAGGAGGAGGAAGAAGAGAGGAGGAGGAGGAGAGCAAGGAGGAGGGGGAGGAGGGAGGAAGAAGGAGGAGGAGGGGAGGAGGAAGATGGAGGAGAAGAATGCAGGAGGAGGAGGAGGGAGATGGAGGAGGACGAGGGGGGAGGAGGAAGAGAGAGGAGGAGGAGGGAGGAGAAGGAGGGGGAGGAGGAGGAAGAGGGAGGAGGAGGAGAGAGGATGAGGAGGGAGGAGGAGAAGGGAGGAGTAAGGGGAGGAGGATGAGGGGGAGGATGTAGGAGGAGGAGAAGGGAGGAGGAAGGAAGAGGAGGGAGGAGGTAGGAGGAGGAAGAGGGATTAGGAGGAGGAAGTAGGAGGAGGAAGGAGGAGGAGAAAGAGGGAGGAGGAGGATGGAGAGGGGGGAGAGGGAGAGGAGAGGAGGAGGAGGAGGATTATAACGCATATGCCTGTAGATAACTGCAGCGAAAAGGTGGGTCTGTCTATCTATCTGACCCGGCGTGGCTTCGCCCAGCTCCTGGCGGGTAGCGTCTCATTAAATTCATACAACAAAAAAAAGTAACTTAAAAGAATGTCCTTCCACACACCATCCATTATTTCTAATGAAAACCGTTTCTAATCACCTGCATGACTGTAGATAACTTCGTAAGCATAAAAAGATGAGTTACAATGTTATGCATTATGCATTATTTTTATGAAAATTTTGAAAATGCCCTAAAGATTGTATCATGATTTATTATAACTCATATGCCAGTACATAACTACAGACAAAGAGTTTATAAATCTTTGAAAACGATGCAACAATATGACTATAAGGTATACAGCAATGTTATTAAAAGTTATGCCCCTTGAAATAACTTTTCTAGAGTTAAGTCCCCTCGCTGTATATAAATTACAATGTAAAATGAAAAATTAAATAATATTAAGTAAGCAGCCGATTTCACACTAAAAAAATATCACAGTTGGCTGCGCTGGAATGAAAGGAAGACGTGTAGAAAATTTCATCTCAATCGGATGGGCCGTTCGCGAGCGCATAAAGGACACACCCACATACAGTCTCTTTTATATATAAGATTTCAGCCCTATATGCTAATTCTAATATTTTAGCCATATTTGCCACATTCTAATATTTCAGCCCTATTTGTTACATTCTATTACTTAAGCCATAATTGTTACATTCTAATATTTCAGGTGAGCAGTTCAGACAGGGCTCTTATCACAGCATACAGAGAAATAGCTCAAATGGCAGACAGACTGAATCTGCCCAAGATGTTGGTGGTAAGTGTTGCAGACTTTTTTGTTAACTGAGCTTGAAACATTTAGTTGCAACCTTTAAAACATGCTCAGATATGACAGAAAGGCGCTCACCTACCAGGCCAATTGTCCCTGTGTTTGAATCCACATTGGAGCAGATAAAAAAAAAAAATTACATGAGCTCCTAGGTTGACCCGGCTTTTTGTGTTTTTGTTGTTGTTTTCTCGCTTTGAACTCATAATCCATACACGGGCTACCTAAATCCACTACCCCAACATAAAGGGGAGTCTACTATCCTTTTTATTATTTTCGTGAAAATCCAGCAGTCAACACAGTGAGAAAAACCTGGTCTAATTCAACCAGAGTCAAACCACTGATCTACTCCACTCCTTATGAGAGGAAATATAAGTTAACTGCATGTAAATATGGGTCTAGCACCATATTCCCAATACAGTTTCAGGTGTGTAAAAGGATACACCGTGCCTTATCATTGATTCATATGCTTCCATTCATCTGCAATGAAGTCAAACGGCTTTATTTTGGCATAACTACACACAATCACACAAACATAATCTTAGTCATTTAGTCATCAGGCACGGTTCCAACTTCATGGCAATGGGTTGTACCCATTATGCACCATTCTTGTGCTGGTGAATATCACACAAATTGCTCCTCACTGCCCCACGTGAAAAAAGTTGAACAGACAGGAGTCTTGACAAAAAAACAGACCGCACAGGTACACTGTGCATAATGCTGCCGCCAGAATGCCAACACAAAAGTCCACCAGTTACTAGAAAACCAGCAGCCACACATGACTGCATAAGGCAATCCAGTCAGTTCAGTGACAGGCCGGCCACCATCATTCCATCATAATCTTAATTAGCGTGATACTGGCGAGATGTCACACACATGGTCAAACTTTAGGATATAGACATTTTTCTTACAAAAGACAACATTAATGGAAAAGTTAATTTTCTTGTCAGACGATTTCCTGCAAAACTAGAAAAACTGGGCTTACAAAGGTCTAATCCCCAATCAATCTATAAATGCATGAATAACAAATGAACACACATATGCCAAGGTTACAATACAAAAATATTAAGGACAAATGAAAAGCTTATTAAAATAGTTGAGAACTGTTTTTCTGGTTTCCCCTAAATTTGTATGTAAATGGGCTTGCTTGACTAATTCATGACTTGTATGCATCTGCTATTTCAGGACAGAGCCAGCACTCTGTTCAAGCAAGTTCATGACAGTAAATCCTTGAAGGGTCGCAGCAATGATGCCATCGTTTCTGCATGCATGTATATTGCATGCCGACAAGATGGTGTTCCCCGGACATTCAAAGGTGAGAAATAGCAATTTGTAAACCTTGGTGAAATTACATAATGCAGAATGTTGAGCATATGTCTGTAACGTTTATAGGGGAATATATTGACAACAATTGTTTAAAATCTTCGTGTATCTGGCTATTCTGTCTGAAGGCAGTTGTACATTGTTGTGTACATATCATCGTTTAGTGGCATTTCCTGTGAACACGCGCACACACACAACAGCCGTTTCAAATTCCTTTACCTCCCCCGATGTGTCTCCACCTTGCCGTGGTGGGGGAGCTTGCATGTCCCATTGACCCCATGTGCTTGCCGATGGGTGAAAACCACATATCAGACGGCGCGTGGGATAGGGACCAGACTAAGAGAGACACAATCTGCTGCTCTGCAGGTAAGACTGAGGATAGCAGTCAAAATCAGGCAAACGATCCCTAAAATCTCAGTCCGGACATAACCTCTAAGGCTCCCATCCGAGGTGTATGGCTGAACGTCTCTAAGCCATAAACTCTCGGAAGTGAGAGCCTGGCCGACACAAACCTACATCAAAATTGTGATGATGTGCTGAGAACGCTACATTCTCGGCGCAGATTCGTTCGATGGCTCTTAGCTGGGGGATATGAGGTATCCACGGATGAAAGGGCCTGACCGTTACTCGCCCACAGATGCACGGAGGTAAGGTGCTGAGCCGGCAGCACATGTAGCCTACCTTGTGAGCGAGTACAAAAGGTGGAAAAACACCTCGGTCGTACGTCTCACAGACGTCCGATAGTCTGTAACCACACTCATGGAGTGAGTGTAGTCAAAGGTGGAAAATTGTCTCGACACGAAATGGAACGCCTGTCTTGTGAATCCATTACGTGGCAGCCCGAAGCGAAAGCTTGCTGTGTGGAAGCCGAAACAAGAGTCTCGAAACCCGAGGAAGGCTAACCTCATTAAAAAATGCCCGCCGGAAGTCGGAAGTGTCGTCCTATGGGTGGCAAACTAAAAATTGACACTACGCAATTACGTCCGAGTGAAATGTCTCGTCCGAATGTCTCTCGTGCTAGGAACAGCTCTGACTACCTAGTTTCCGAATGCCGCTCTTGTCCGGAACAGCTCTGACTAGGTAGTTTTCCGAATGTCTGTCGTGCCTGGAACAGCTCTGACGGGCGCAACGACAAGCACATGTCCGAAAACTCGCTGCGTGGATACCGTCTGCAAACCTGTCTGGTTTGTGCGGGAATGGCCCGGGGAAAACGAAATGACCAATATATTGAAGTGAGGATTTAAAGCAGCCATGAGCAGGACGTGACGATTTCCCTCGGTGAGCCCAGATCCAGGGCGTTATGTGTCGGCCCTGCAACTATGGAAGCAACCTTGGATGGCGGAAAATGCTATGGACTATCCCTGCCTTCCTTTGAGGGATGACCGTTGTCTTCGACCGTTCCAACTTGGCCAGCATGGTTGTAGATGGCACCACAAAAGTGAGAGTCTCCCAGGAATGCTACCTGGTCAAAAAAGCACGCTAAAGTCGATGTGTTGGCCTACGGGTTTCGGCCCAAGGGCGCATAACAGACACACCGCAATCACATCTGAAAAAACACTCCGGATGAACGAAAAGAAGAAGAAATTCCTTTACTATCATAAGCAGTTATATTAAACAATAAGTGTTTCTTGGAACATGAATGAACAAATTTAGATGAGCTTTGAAGAAGCAGACATGTGGATCCTGAGATGAGTGTTGCAAATACCTCGGACTGCCAGAGTAGCCATCAATTGCCCGGAAGAGGCTAATGAAACTAGAACATTATATACAACTATAAGAAAGAGATAAACAGCATCCTTTTGTCATGTGATGAGAAGAGAGGCTTTGAAGTACATCCTGACAACTGAAACGATCAGTGGGAAAAATGGGCAGATCAAGAGAAAAGAAGCTGGATGAATTGAGGAATATGTGCAGAGTTGATCCGGATTACCAAGGCCGAGATCTGTAGCGAGACATGAACACCTATGCGTGTTGTCCTGAGCTTGAAAAAGATTCATAGAATTGAAACGTCGGTTTTTGGTGGTGTCCTATAATACTTATTTTTTATTTTATTACTTTATTATTATATGTTTGTTGATTGTTCCATGTTTTGGATAATTTTCACTCTGTTTCACCTCTATGGAGTCCATTGTAATGTATATACACTGTTTGTGTTTAGTATGTCTCAGCTTTTTGCAGGGACTAAATATACCTAATTTTTTTTAATCCATACTGTTATATCCTGCTGCAGCTGCTACTTCTTTTATGCCAGTTGGCAGAGCGCATGTTGATAGTGATCATAAGTCAATTGGCCATGCCTCTATTTCTATCAGGCATATATTATCTATGACACCTTGAATCCATCTGGTGTGATCTTTCTCTTAACTTCTATGTATGGATCCTCAAAGATGATTTTTTCCAAACATTCCTGTCTCTGGGTACAATCTTCAACTGCTCCAACATCATAAGGGAAGAAATACAAACTAGAATCAACTCTGGAAATAAGATATACTATGCACTAAAACATCTACTAAAATCAAAGGCGCTATCTCGTAACACCAGAATCACAATGTACAAAACACTGATCAGACCAGTTGTGCTGTATGGCTCTGAATCCTGGAGTACAACGAAAGGAGACGAAGCCTTGTTACAAACCTTTGCGAACAAAATTTTAAGATGCATCTTTGGACCTATTAGGGATACACAAAGTGGAGAGTGGAAAAGAAGAAGTAACAAAGAAATTTATGATCTGTTTAAGTCCCCGCTAATCACTGGTATCATGACGGCTAATAGACTACAATGGCTGGGGCATATAGAAAGAATGGAAGATAATAGGGAAACAAAACTCGCTTACACTCAGGAAATAAATAACCGTAGACCCCGAGGTATACCAAGAAGGCGGTGGAGAGATAATACATATACAGACCTACAAGCACTTGAAATCAACGACTGGCAAGAGAAGGTCCACCAGAGAGACGAATGGAGACGGATTGTATCTGCAGCAAAGAACCTCAATGGCTCGGAACGCTGAAGAAGAAGAAGAAGATTCCTGTCTCTTTACATGCCCAAATTTTCTTGTTCATACATTTTATTCATCTTAATTATCAGTCTTCTATACTGGGGTTTTGTTGGATAGATCTGTTTGTTCTCTTTTCCCTCCAGTGAGTTTTTACTACTGTTCTATAATACTTGTATTCAAGATGCATACACGTCTCCACCATAAATCTAATTTTGTGACTACCTATAAAATATTCTTACATAATTCATGTAGGCAATTCCCTTACAACACCAACAATAGACATTTATAGAATAATTATTTCAGTAGCTTATATTTCTAAATAATGTATCCTGTAATGTATTTTAATTTGTTACAAAGCGTGATCTCTACAGGACATTGCAGTCAACCACAGGATTTATAGACTGTAATTTTCTAGTCAATTTGATGTTCAGTAGTTTGCCATTACTGATGTTCATACTATTGTGGAAAATCAACAAAAGTAATCTGCTCTCAAATAATATTTGGCTGGGTTCAAACCCAGTAAGTCGGGATTGTGAAACTCTATTCACTACCCCTAGGCCACTGACTTGGACGTTTTTCTCGCCCTCAATTTGAACCCCAGAGTTTTCTTCAAATACAGAATAATTCCAGAATAGTAATAATAAAAAGACATTGTTGGATTAATTTTTTTATTCCTTTTGATATATTTCTCATTCATTCATCATGTGCCATGCCGGTAAGCGTGGGCGGTCATGTTTTGCCATCTCACTCGATCACCAGAGTCATGGATCAGCTCTGTGTTTCTCTGTCTTGACCATGCCACGAGGTCAAGCCATCCAGGTATTTTCTTCTAGTTCTTCCCCTTGGTCTGTTCCCTTCGATCTTACCAGTTAGTTAGTTAGTTAGTCGTGGTTCCAACTTCACGGCAACGGGTTGTCCCCATATTGCTCTGTTCATGTGCCAGTAAATATCACACAAAATGCTCCTCACTGCCAAAAGTGAACAATGGAACAGACAGGAGTATCGGCAAGCCAACAGCCCGCACAGGTACACTGTGCATAATGCCGCCGCCAGAATGCCAACACAAAAGTCCTCCATGAAAAACACAGTTCATCGTCGATGGAAATGACAGTCACCAGAAAGACTTCATTGACCCGGGTTTTATCCCACATGGCTTCGGCCTCTTTCCACAGGACGACCCGCCAAAAGCGCCGCACAAAGCACGAACTCCGTAGGTCCAGCGGCGACTCCCAGGAGTCTGCTGAAAAATGAACTCGTGAGCCGAAAAGGCAAACCAGTCAATCCAGCAACAGCTGGCCGCCATCGTTCTGAACATGCAGTCCACGCTACACACAACCGTGGACAGATGTAAAAGCATTCCACACGAAACTCACAGCTCACAGTGTCGCGCCACGCACTCACTCAGTAGCAGGGCGATGGAACCATAGCCTCCTTAGTCGCCTCTTACGACATGCATGGTAGGCAACAGTGTTACTATTCTTTGCTCCCCCGTATGGGCCCTGGGAACACACGGGCGCTTCGATCTTACCAGTTGTCACCAAGTTCTCCAATTCATTTCTTCTCATAACATGCCCAAACAATTTTGACTGTCTGCGTCTAATATCTCTAATCAGTTTACGATCTTCATTTGTTTCTTGAAGGACCTGTATATTTCTATGTCTATATATATTTTATATATTTACTCTCGCCTGAGAGTGAGTTTGATCTGCAGTTGGGTGAATTAGGATATTTTTTAAAAAACATGACCTGGCAGCCCAGGTCGACGCAGTCTAAATTTGGGTACCAAGAATGCCTTGGTATGTAAATTCGGCCAGCGTGATACTGACCTCATCATCCACCAAATGCTGATTGGTCTATACAAATATAGGTCAAGTACCATAAACCCGATGTGCTTTAAGGCGTGATAATAGCTATACTTACTTTTATATAGTTAATTTGATTTGTACTGTTTTTCCTTCTTTAAGTAATTTATCGTAATTTGTAAACTTCATTTATATATTTTGAGTCATCAGTTATTTAACAATGTTGTAGATACAATTTTTAAAGTGCACATTTGTTTCCTGTCTGAATCAGAGATTTGTGCCGTCTCCAAAGTCAGCAAGAAGGAAATCGGTCGTGTTTTCAAATTGATTCTCAAGAATTTGGAGACAAATGTGAATCAAATTACCACGGGAGATTTCATGGTGAGTGTCATTATTTTATGTGAATGTGTTAATCATGATGATTTCATTAGGTTTTAGTAATGATTTAATGTTATTATAGTCATTGTGATTTCATGTGAATATTGTAATTAATGATTTAGTGTGAATATAGTAACCATGACTAATGTTTTGTGTGGAATGACTATCATCACATCAGAGGTCACACATTGTGAGAATTGTATGGATATTTTGCCCTGGCCATGCGGGTGTGCGGGGGAATGAACAGGTTGATAGGTTAGCAGGTGGTGGTGCGCTTGTGAGACCAGGTGGAGAAGGCAGGGGAACAGATTGAGAACCCGTATGTGGAAAGAATGAGATTGCGGGGGATCGGTAGGGGTTCTGGAAGAATCTTAAAACTGAGAGAGAAGACCAGGTGAACTTTAAATCAGATAGTGGTGGGAACGATTAGTAGTATGACTCTTCACTGGCTGTTGAACAAGGAGACGGAGCTTGTATGAGAATGTCCTGAGTGCAGTGATGTCTGTTCTTAACTCAACTCAACACAGTAACCATGACTTCATGCGAATACAGTAATCATGACTTCATGGGAGCATAGTAATCATGACGTCACATGAATATAGTAATCAAGACTTCACTTGAATAAAGTAAGCATGACTTCATGTGAATGTATAATCATGATGTCACATGAATATAGTAATCAAGACTTCACTTGAATAAAGTAAGCATGACTTCATGTGAATATAGTAATTATAACTTCATGGTGCTCTTGGCTGCGGTTGGCTACTGCTTGCCTTCTACACACTTCCACATCATTAAGCAACTGTTTCAGTTCACTACTCCAGTAGGGTTTATAATGTTTACAGGCTCCTCTTGGTACTGTTTCTTGTGCTGCCTGTAATATGCATTTCCCAAACTCTTCAACTACTTTATTTATGTCCTTCTCAGTGTTCAGGTTTCTAACCAGTATGCTGGTGCAATGCTTGTACATTGCCCAGTCTGCTTTCTTGTAGTTCCACCTTGAGAGAGTGCTGCTTTCACTTACAAGCTCATTTTCTACAGTTAGAAAGACTGGCCGATGGTCACTGCCACCTAGCTGTTTCCCAACCATTCATTTAATGTTCCACTCCAGGTCAGGTGTAGTTGTGCCATGATCTTGAGTAGAAAGTATGTGGGCCAGACGGCTTGTTAATCAAGATGAATCTATTCTCATCCTGCCAGTCTTCTAGTCTCTCTCCTCTCTGGTCCATGTGATCATAGCACTAGCTCTGCGAGTGGCTGTTGAAATCGCCACACACAATCATTGTTCCTTTTAATGGTAGTGTGTCCGATGCCTGTGGGCGGTCATTTGGACAGTAGTAATTGATCAGGTGAAGGTCTGTATTGTCTGTCTTAAGTTTAAGTGCCTGATACTCAGCCACTTTCATGTAAACTTCAATTTGGGAAGCAGGGTTGTTGTTTTTAACAAGAGTCAGTATCCCACCCTTTCGCCTGTCCTTTCGGTCAGATTGGTAACACTGGTAGCCTCTGATTTTGAAGGCTATATTTTTGTTGAGTTGAGTTTCTTGCAAGCAACATATGCTTACATTTTCTTGGGCCAAGATGTTTTCTAGTTGTATTCTTTTTTTGTTGACACCCTCTGCATTCCAGTGCATTATTTTAAGTCTTTGTTTGGTATGGCCAGACGCTCTATTCTCAGGTCTCCTGGCTCCACAGGACATCTGAGAAGGACCTCCAGTAGTTGTGGTTAGACCCTTACGAGACACAGGGCCCGGCACTGCACCTGCCAGGGGATCCAAAGCAGGGGGAGCACCAAAACATTTAGCAGTTGTCGACATAATTCATAGCGTAATTGTGTAGCAGCCTGATTTCTATGGTGCGCCTCCTGGCTGGCTGCCTCCGTCTTCAGCACCTATCTTTTGCAAGAGCAGACTATGGTCTTACTCAACACACAAACTTCTGAATCTGGTTAGAATATAATTTGATTTTGGCTGATCTGTTAGAAAAGAACGGCGTTGCTTACAATTTATGGTGGCGTTGGTTGAAGTCCTTGATTTAAGCATCACCAAAGTCCACATAATGCAGCTGTTCTTCCGATGTTTGTTATTTATAAACACAACCAAAATAATGACATCATCATTATATCTTGTGACAACACCGGCCCAGTTCTTGGTAGTTGCCGATATTTTGTAATTGAAGTTGTAGATTAACTTCTGTCTATCCTTTATTCCAATTTCCCCCGGGACGGTGCCTGGACGACACTATCTATTTGACGACTGTTAATACACGAAGACACCTAACTGACTATAAGAAAGCAATCTTATAACAAGTGAATCTAGAATCTTTATTGGAGATTCTTCTTCTTCTTCTTCATTCATCCGGAGTTTTTTTCCGGATGTGATTGCGTTGTGCCTGTTTACAGCAGAGCTGCGTTCTTGCGCCGTTAGGCCGACACATCCGACTTCTGCTGGCATTTGTTGACCGGGTTAACCTTCCCGGGGTTATTGGAGATTCCAACTTGGTCACACAGACAGACAGACAGACATACAGGAATGAACAGTCAGTTGGGTGAGAGTAGTCTGCTTGACATTCTCATCATCCCACATAAGGTATGTCAGTGTAGTATTGAATGTCAGTTTGCAGAATAAACACCAGCACGCAAAAGTCAAATTTCAAAGGGCCCAGCTGCAGGCTAGACAGAAAAGCTGGCAGGAGAAAACAAAGTCACTGAACTTTGAAAGAGACACAAGGAAGTTGTGGAAGCTAATAAAACAGCTTAACGACGACGGCACAGAAAGAAACTCAAAAATTGCACTACATAAAGACGGAAACATCTTAACAGGAAAGCAAGCAGCTGACCATTTTGCAGACTCATTCACACAAGATAACAATATCAAAATTAGTCAGAGAAACAACAAGAGATTCGAGAGAAATGGCAACATACAGGACAGAAGGAAATAAATAGTACATGAGGTTATGGAGGCACCTATCACAATCAGTGAACTGGAGCTAGCCATGTCAAAACTGAAAATGAGAAAGTCAACAGGAACTGATGGTATCTCCAATGAAATGATCAGGAATCTAGGAACAGAGGCCAAAGCAAAGCTGTTACAGATCTTCAATAACACGTGGACCTTAGGCAGTGTTCCACAAGCCTGGAGAGAAGCAATCATGATACCCCTCCTAAAATCTGGGAAAGATAGTTCCATTGCCTCCAGCTACAGACCAATTAGCCTCACCAGCTGTCTCTGCAAAACAATGGAACGCGTCATCAATCACAGACTGCAGTGGTACATTGAAAGTGAAAACATCCTTGTGCTACAACAGGCTGGCTTTAGGCAGTGCTACTATACGGAAGATCAGACAACCTGCCTCTCTCAAGAAGTTGAGGATGCATTCCAAGAGAAGAAGCTGGTACTTGTGGCATGGATAGATCTGAATAAAGCCTTGACAAAGTCTGGAAAGAAGGTCTGATGAGGAAACTGAGAAACTGTAAAGTCAATGGAAGAATGTACAAATGAGTGAAAGCATACTTGCTCAACAGAAGAGCCCGAGTACAGATAGACGGCCTCAAGAGCAAGAAAGTACTACTGCGTCACAGTGTTCCCCAGGGTGGAGTCTTGTCCCCACACTTTTTCTAATTTTCATCAATGATCTTGTTGCTAATCTCATCATCATCAAGTGCCGTGCCGGCTGGCGTAGGCGTTCATGGCTCTCCATAGATCTCGGTCTTTGGTTTTCTGGATCAACTCTGCTGCTGATATTCCTCCATGCCACCGTCTCAATCCATCCAGCATCACTTCTCTTGGTCTGCCTCTGCCTCTCTTCCCCTCGATCTTTCCAGTTGTTACGATGTTCTCCAATACCTCTCTTCTCATCACGTGACCAAAGAAAGATGTTTTTCTCTGTCTTATTGTTGTATATAATGTTCTAGTTTCATTAGCCTGTTTCAGGCAGTCGTCGTTAGTTACTCTGGCAGTCCAAGGAATTCGCAACATTCGTCTCAGGAACCACATCTCTGTTGCTTCTAATTTCTTCCTAATTTGTTCATTTACATTCCAAGATTCACTGCCATACAGCAAAACTGGTTCTACATAGCATTTCAGCACTCTCTTACATTCAGTGATAGCGACTTATTGCATAAGATACTCTTCATTTTCTTAAATGTGGCTTTTGCCAGCCCTATTCTACTACTAATCTCTGTTGTACATCTTCCATCTGATGTTATAAATGCCCCTAGATATCTAAAATTACCCACTTGGTTAAGGATTTTCCCTTCTATTTCTATGTCACATTTTGGTGTCACCATTTTCTTTGATATTACCATTGTTACTGTTTTCTTGATATTCAAGGAGAGTCCTTTCCTTGCACTCTCTGTTACTACAACGTCTAATAATTGTTGTAGGTCTGTTGAATTATCCGCCACCAATACTGTGTCATCTGCATAGCGTATATTATTTATATTATAACCTCCAACTAGTATTCCTGGCATCTCTTTGATCTCTCTCATTATTACTTCGCTATACAGGGAGAAAAGATCTGGTGACAAGACACACCCTTGTCGTACTCCTAGCTTTATCTGTTCGTAACTACCCTCTTTATTTCCCATTTTAATTGCTGCTACTTGGTTCCAGTTAGTTAGTTAGTCTTTCCTCTTGAGCCTAAGGCGGCGCATAGGGCAGAAGTCCTGTCTCTCCATGCTTGGCGGTTCGCTGCTACCTGTTGTAGATCTTGGATATTTACTTGGCCATTGAATGAGCCTTCTCTAATGATGGTTCTACGCAGGGTCTCTCTTGGTCTTCCCCATTTTCTTTTCCCTACTGGTGACCATATGAGGGCTTGATAGGGGAGTCTTGACTTGTCCATTCTGAGTACATGGCCGATGTAGTTCCAACGGCGTCTTCTTATGAAATTGGATACTGTATCTTGCTTAGTCTCTTGTCTTATTTGCGAATTGGTTCTGAAGTCTGTCCAGTGGATGTTTAGAAGTCTTCTAAGACATTTGTTCTCAAAATTGTCTCTAATTTTTTATCTAAAGCTACCATTGATTTCCAACTTTCACATCCATACGTTAACACTGGAATCACACAAGAGTTGAAGATTTTAAGTTTTGTGTGTTTGCTGAGTGTCTTTGACTTCCAGATGTTTGACAGTTTATTGAAGGCACTAGATGCCAGTGCGATTCTAGATGATATTTCTGGTGTTGAGTCCCCTGTAGATGTCATTTTGCTTCCTAGGTATGTAAAGCTGTTGACTTTTTCAAGAACGTAGCTGTTCAATTTGGTGTCATCTGAACTGTTGGTAAGATCAATAGTCTTTGTTTTTGTGGTGTTAATTTGGAGACCAATTTGCCCTGAAACATTTTGGAGGTGGTTTATTTTCTCTTGGGCATCCGGGTGTGTTGAACTCAAAAGCACTATGTCGTCGGCAAAGTCCAGGTCTTCTAGAATTTTGTCAACCCAATGGATACCCATATTTGTGTTGTTTGTGCATTTGCGCATGACCCAGTCGATAGTTATTCCAAAAAGCATCGGTGATAAGACACAACCCTGTTTCACTCCTGTTTCGACTGAGAACCAGTCAGAGTTGCCTGTTTCTGTTCTTACGCAGCAACGTGTTTCTTTGTAGAAAGATTTTATGACGTTGGTATATTTGGTAGGAAAACCATAGATGTTAAGTAGATTCCAAAGTGAAGGACGGTGGATACTGTCGAAGGCTTTTTGAAAGTCGACAAAGTTGGTGATTAATTTCGACTGGAATTCTACGGAGTCTTCAATGATTATTCTGAGGGTGAAAATGTGGTCTATGCATGACCGTTTTGGTCTGAAGCCTGCTTGTTCTTCTCTGAGCCTTTCATCTATCGCCTTTTTCAATCTCTCAAGTAACATGCTACAAAAAAGTTTTCCTGGTACTGACAATAGAGTGATACCACGCCAATTATTGCAATCAGACATATCGCCCTTTTTAGGCAGTTTGAAAATTACACCATCTATCCACTGTTGTGGTGGGGATTCGGTTTTCCCCGTCTGGTACATAGTTCTGACATTCCAATAACCAATCTTGAAAGTATCCTTGGAGTTGAACATATTTGAGCGGCACATTATAACATTTACTGATCTTGAAGCAACGGAAAATGATTAGTCGGATCGTCGATAGAAGGAAACACGTCGAGAATGTCCCGGTCCGGTTTTAGCCGTTCATAACACACAACACACACTTCACTACACACGTGGGTTGGGTTTTAACGTTCCAATAGCCAATATGAAATATCCTTGGAATTCAACAAATTTCAGCGAACAACATAACATTTAGAGCCAGAGATCTGGTTCTGAAACAACGGGAAGTTTTACGATGGTGGTTTGTCGGACCGCCGATCAACCGTTTTAAGCCGAGCTAGAAAGAAACACGTCTCGCCATCTTGACCTAGAACCGGAAACAACCCAGTAAACATTCTTTATTATTCTTAAATTTTTTCCATCAATGTTGATATCTTCCAACATTTTAATCAGTTCATCATGTTTTACTTTATCAAATGCCTTAGTATAATCTATGAAGCACAAATATATGTCTCTCTGTTTCTCTACTGACCTTTCTATTAATGTCCGTAATGTATATATTGCATTGTTTGTGCCCTTTCCTTCCACAAATCCCTACTGTTCTTCACTAATTTCCATTTTTATTTTCTTTTTGGTTCTTCTCATTATGATTCTGAGTAGAAGCTTAGTGATATGGTTTATAAGGTTAATTGTACGAAAATCTTCACAATCAATTGCTCCTGGTCTTTTTGGTATAGCTATAAATACAGATTTCAGCATATCACTGGGTAAATATCCACTGCTGTAAATATCGTTCAACATTTTGGTTAATATATCTACTCCAAATTCTCCCAATACTTCTAATTCTTCTATTGTGATTTCATCTGGCCCAGCTGTTTTTCCTTTCTTCATACGTTTCATAGCGTCAGCGACTTCTTCTTTCAGAATAGGTGGACCTTCTAAGTTACTATCTTCTGTTAATTCTTCCCTTTCTCCATCATATAATTCTCTGATACACTCATTCCACCTTTTCATTATAGAACCTTCCTCTAATAATATCTTTCCTGTTTTTGATTTCAAACACCCTGTATTTATTCTTATTTTTCTTCCTGTAAGCTCACTGATTTGTCAGTGCATATTTTTTGTATCTTTAATGGAATTTAATTAAATTTATTTGCATTGCTCGTTTAACCAACTTTCTTTAGCCTTCCCACATTTATCTGTTATTTCTTTATTTATCTTAGCATATTCTTGTTTGTCATTTTTACTCTGTTTTCTTTTGTCCATCAGTTTTAAGATTTCTTCATTCATCCATTTTTTTCTTAGCTATTTTGCCTCTCTCCGGTAATACTTCTTTGCTAGTTTGATGAATGGAGTCCCTTAACATTTCCCAATGTTCATTTATATTCTGTATTTTAGCTATTGCATTGTACCTATTTTTCACAGTCACTCTGTATTGTTCTTGCATTTCTTTATCTATTTTCAGAACCTCTTTATTAAGTCTCATGTTCTTAACCATTTTTTCCCCTCTCTTTAATCTTACTTTTATTTGTCCACATAGTGGTACATGATCACTATTACAGTCAGCACCAGGCATTGTCCTTACATTAATTAAAGCATTTCTAAATCTTTTATTAATTAGTATGTAGTCAATTTGGTTGCGTATTTTCTTATCAGGGCTTTTCTATGTGTACAGTCGTCTTTTATGGTGTTTAAACCATGTGTTTCCAATTATCATATCATTGATACTTGCCCATTCTATTAGCTTTTCCCCTCTTTCATTTCTTGTACCTAAACCATAATTCCCCACTACATCCTCAATTTTTCCCTTTCCTACTTTTGCATTAAAATCACCAAGTATTATTTTTATTTCTTGTGATCCAATTTGAGCCATCACCATTTCTATTTCTTCATAAAAGTGTTGTATTTCTTCCTCACTACTGCTTGTTGTTGGCACATATACTTGTATAATATTTATATCTATTGGTTTGCCTTTGATTTTTACCATAATAACTCTATCTGAAATACACCAGTATCCATTAATTGACTTGGCTGTTTTTTCGTCTAATATTATTCCTACACCTTTTTCATGTGTATCCCCTCCAGAATAAATTATTGTCTGATTGTCAGCTATAATTTTTTGCCCAAACCCTTCCATCTCATCTCACTAACGCCTAGTATATTCATTTTCATGCTATCCATCTCTCTTAGAACATTGGTCAACTTTCCTAGCTCATTTAATGTCCTAACATTCCATGTTCCTACTCTAAATTTATTTATTTTAGTTATGATTTTGCCATCAGTAGCTGGATGACGCTCTGGTGTCACCTGTGGCTCATGACTGTCCCTACCGGACAAGGATGTCCTAAGACATCCATTAACGTCGTTCACTAACTCTGATATATGTTTTGCCATGAAGTCTTGGGAAGATAATGTGGTGGTTTCCCCTTGCCTTCCACATCCACATGGTGGTCTTTTTACCTCTGCCTTTGACAGCCATTTCCGACTGTAAGGACAAGTGAGTGCCCTGCTCTGCTCAGCTGCAGAGTTGTCCACTTATTCCGGTGGATACTCAGTCCCCAGAGCTGTGTTAGCCACACCGTAGTGTGTTTCCATCCTCTACCACGGGGAGGTGCAGTTGGGATTTTCCCTTCATAAAGTTATGGTCTATGACCAAAACTCTCCAGTACTTTTAGAGGATCCACTGCTAATCTTGCTAATCTACCGGATGGAATTAAAGCGGCAATGTACGCTGATGACCTGGTTTTGTGGAGCACAAATGAACATGCATCAGTGGCCACCATATTGCTACAGAGAGCTGTAGATACATTTGTTGCATGGGCGGATAGATGGTGTGTCAGCATAAACACTGACAAGTGCAGCACCACTCTATTTACCCTCTCTCCGAAACAAAAGACAGGGATCATCCAGATAAATGGAACACTCATAAGAGAAGGTAAAGAACCAACATACGTTGGTGTAACATTTGATGAGAGGCTGACATGGAGAAAACACATAAAAAAGCAGTAGCAAAAGCCAGAAGGAAAATAGCCATCCTGAGAAAGCTAAGTGGAACCACATGGGGAGCCAGTGGGAAAATACTTAGCAAAGTTTATCAACAGAGCATATGACACACCTAGAATACGAGTCAACTGCGTGGTGTTCAGCATTAAAAAACCACACTACAAGAGCTGGACAAGGTGCAAAATCAAGCTCTTAGAGTTATCACAGGAGGGATGAGATCAACCCCTATACAGTGGAACCTCGCTTAATGAGCATAATTTGTTCCAGAATCTTACTCTTGATGCGAAACACTTGTTAAGCGAAACAGTTTTTCCCATACAAGTTAATGTAAAATACGATAATGTGTTCCATGCCGAAAAAATACTCAAAATATTTTGTATAATGTTTATTCAAAGAAAATTATATCAGTGATCAGTTGGGGTATCTTCATTGCACTCCGGACAAAAAACTGAAAACTGATATAAACACTGAAAAAATAACAACCAGTGAGACAAGCAATGAAGCGACACAGGCAAGGAAAACTCAACTAACCAGTGAAAACTGCCAACATAAACACTGAAAACCTGACACAACGACAAACGGATACAATCAAAGAAAACAAGACAGCAAAATGTAAAGGTCAAAATGTTACAGGCAAAAGGAAACAAACAACAACCGAAAAAGACACCACCACTGAAAATGACAAACATTGAGACTATCAAAGAAGCGACATAACGAATCAAAGGTACACGAACACTGAAAACTTATACAACCAGTGACAACTTCTGACTTAACCAAAGAAAACAAAACAAGACATCCAAATGTAAACGTTAAAGTAAAATCAGTTATCAGTTATCAGTTGGGGTATCTTCATTGCACTCTGGACAGGTCCATAGGTGCTCAGGTCCTCCCCCCAGCACATGCATCAGCGTCCGGTGGCTAATAGTGCCAGTTCTGTGTTGGTTGATGAGGCACCTCATTTTCACAATGTACCTCTCGCGTCTGGCTGTGCCGATTCTTACTCCCAAGTCTTTCATCCTGGACAACGATGTGGATTCACTGACGTCAAAGTCCTCTGTTTTATCCATATCTTTAAGGACGTTAATAACATCGGCACGATCCATGGGCTGGCCATCTACAGGGGTCCAGAGCCAGCCAGTTTATCAGCTTGTTCATTTCCCTTGACTCCCTCTTGCCCCGGGACAAAGATGAAGGTGACTTTATGGACAACAGACTTCCGCAGCGACTCAGCCCAATGTCTACATACAGACCCAGCTTTGACCTGCTGAATTGTGCTCATTGAATAGCTTAGTACACACACGTTGGTATAATGCTGTGATTCCAGCCATATGAAAGCCTGTGTAAATGCCATCACCTCCATCGTCATGCTGCTCGTGGTCATAGAGTGGGCATCACTGGATTCTTGAACGGTTCGGCCCGCTGAACGGGCTGTAAATGCCCACGCACTTCTCTGCTGCTTTACAACAGATCCATCTGTATAGATGAGCACTTCGGTGCTATCTGAGTGTTTATAGATGAGCGCGTTGACCTCTGCATTGACAGCGGCAGGGTTCTGCTCTCTGCATCGTCTGTCGAGTGTGATAATGCAGGAAAAAGTGCACTTAAAAGCTGAAGGCACCGGCACCCATTCCTTGCCGGGATTGATACTGGTAAGACTGCAGACCTGTCTGACAACATCTCCCACCCGACCCATCCATGATTTGCCCCTCTTTAGCCTGTCACCCTTTTCTCTGAATATAGCGTCATGCAGAGGGTGCTGCTCATCTGCACTTATTTTCAAGTATGCACGAGCTCTCCAGATCTTGATCCTGTGTTCCATTGTCGGGAAGTCAAGGAGCTATCTCATTGCTACACAGCTGGTGTCTCTTGTGCAGCCCAAAATGATGCGCATGGCTTCGTTTTGTACCTTTTCAAGTCTTCCAATCTGTGTAGGGCTGACAGTGAGGATGGCCAGAGCATACTCGAAGGGTGAAATCACCAGTCCTTGGAAGAGAAGTATTAGCAGTCTTTGCTCAATATTGGCAGTCGCCATGACTCTCATTGCTGACAAACCTTTTTGAACTTTCGTTATGGCATAATCGACATGATCTCTGAAGGACAAGCTATGATCAAGCCTCACGCCAAGAGAAAATTATATATACATTGTTAAGGAGCGTGATTTATCTTCCTCTTCTATCGGAATGAACGAACCTGGAATGAGAATTCGATTTGTAGAAATAAAAAAAAATTGAAATAATTAATTTACAATTTATAATACATACCTAATTCTATTTTACTAGAAAGCTGTCTAGAGAAATTTGTTTTTGCCGACGCTTCAGAATTTGGTGGAAATGCGACACAGCATTATCATTAAATAAATTAGTAGCTCTCATAGCCACTGCCTTATTAGGGTGATGGTTCTTAATGTACGATGCAACAGTTTCCCATGCTTTCAGCATTTCTCTTATTGCACTAGAAGATTGCTGATTTGCTGTTACCTTTCCCTCCTCCTCGGACAAACTCTCCTTCACAACTTCTTGCTGTGAAACACAATGTAATTCCATAAGCTCTTCGGTGGTCAGCTCTTGGCTATGCTCTTCCACAAGCTCATCGATATGTTTGTTATTCACCTCCAGTCCCATGATCTTGGCCAAAGACACAATCTCGTTGACTACAGGCTCCACAGGTACTGTCTCAAACCACTCAAAGTCACATTCGACAACGCTTTCCGGGAAAAGTTTCTTCCAAGCAAAAGTGAGGGTTCTCGTGGAAATGATATTTCCAAAACTCTCTGAGAGTGAGATTGGTCCCTTCAGTCACCTCAAAACAACTTTAGTGTAGAGCTTCTTAAAGTTAGAAATAAAGTGCTGGACCATAGGCTGGAGTAACGGAGTAGTGTTGGGAGGCAGAAACTGGATCTTGGTGAATTTAAATTCTTCAAGAAGGTCATCTTGCTCACTGTTGCAGGTGCACAATCCGGGATTTCTCCTGCCCTCGTCACTCGTTATGCGAAATGTCACTCATTCAGCGAATCATTTTTTTACAATTTATTTTGCTTTTTATGCGAATTACTCATTATGAGAGGTGCTCGTTAAGCGAGGTTCCACTGTAGTAGCAATGGAGAAAATGGGGAGGACACAAGCACTGAGAGAACGCAGAGGTACAAAAACACTAATACAAGCAGAATAGTTCCTCAGCTTGTCAATCCACCCTATGAAGAACCGATTTGAAAACTTAGCTATGGGGCAGTTGAAAAGAAGTAGTTTTATCCACCAGACCAAACGACTCTGCAGAGAAACCACCGATCTTCCTACAGTTGGAAAGACTATCACTACAAATCCAGACAAAAGTGAGAGGAATATTTGACAAGGAAGAACAGAACAGTGTATAGCGCAGAACAGCCACTCTCAGCTTCCTTGATGATGAATACCCACAGGATCTCTGGATCCGAGTCTACATAGATGGGTCAGCACAAAATGCTGTTCGAAATGTAGGAACGGGAGTGTATATAGAATACCCAAATAATACTAGGGACACGGCCAGAGTTCCAACAGGAAAGTACTGTCATAACTATGATGCCGAAACTGAGGCAATCAAGATAGCAAGAGAGAAATTACAAAATACCAGCCATGGTACACAACCTGTGGTGATATTGACAGATGGAAAATCAGTAATATATGCGCTTTTGTCTGGGAAATTGCCAGTACTAAGGACACTACTTTCTGAATTTAGCAGTCAGCATAAGGTCACCATACAGTGGATATCATCCCACTGTGGAGTACCTGGAAACGACAGAGCTACTCGATTGGCTAAGGAAGGAGCAAAAGAAGAACAGCCTGATGTGCCCATTACATACCACCAGAAGAGAAGAATGATCAGATCAGTCAGAAAGCCACCAAACCTTACTCAAGACGACTACCACATTATGGATAGACCAGAACAAGTCATTATTCTGCACCTCAGAACAGGACACAATAGATTACGCAACCACATGTATACAAAATTCAAGATTGGTGACTCAGCCATGTGCACATGTGGTTTGACGTTGCAGACAGCAGAGCACATATTTCAGGACTGTTCAAACTACAACATATCCAGGCGAACCTTCTGGCCTAGAGAGACAACAGTGGAAGATAACTCTGTGGATCGCTGAGTGAACTAAAAAAGACTGTTAGATTCATACAAGAGACAACATTGCAGTTATAGAACAAAAGAAGAAGAAGAAGAATTTCATGTGAATATATTAATCATGACTTCATGTGAGTATAGTAACACATGCAGTATTAATATGTGTGGTATTAAAACTTTCAGTATTACATTTATTTCTAGTCAAGCAACACTTGCCGGTCTCCCTGGCCTAGGGGTTAATGTCTTTCTCCGTAATCCCGTATATTCTCACAAGTAATGTAACCTGCGCGAGAATCGGTAGCGGTTCTCGCCGCGTTGTTAACTTACGGTGTATGTGAGCTGGCCACTCAGAAAGCAATGGCAAACTACTGAGCGTAATCTTGCCTAGTACATCAACAGCAGCTGAAAAATGCTGATGTTGACTGCCACATCCTGTAAGGGATATGCAACTTAAAAAAAAAACACTGTTGGGTGCCATGTTGGCGCGGTGTCTAGCACGCTTGTCTGCCAGCCCAGTTTTCATATGTTTGAATACCCCTGGAGGCGGAGTTTTTGTATACATTGACCTGGGCTGCCAGGTAGACCCAGTCTAACATAGGTACCAGGAAATGATCTGGGAAGTCAAGATGGCTGACATAATATTGACCACTTCACCCACTGAATGCTGATTAGTCTATACAAATATGGGGCTAGTACCATATACACAATATTCCACAAGACATGGGAAATAGTATTTGCTTACCTTGACATTTGCTGTTTCTTTTTCCAGTCTCGCTTCTGCTCCAACTTGGGTTTGTCATCAGCCATACAGAAAGCAGCCACCTACATTGCCAGAAAGGCAGTTGAGATGGATTTGGTGCCAGGGTAAGTAATTCTCATTATAATTAATGTTTGTGTGGTTGTTGATTGTCCAGTCTTAAGAGCTGCACATGCAGATTGTTTTCGTGTTTGGTAATGCTGTATGGAATGGAGGAAGAGTTGCATGGAAGTATGGCATCTGCCTTTAACAGGAACATGCTGCGTCTGAATCCGGTTGAGGACATGGTGTGCACAACCAGATTCTTCTATTCCCACTAGATTCTCAGGTAGGATGTCATATGCTTAACCTGCTTGGATAAGTGTGAACTAAAGAATACCATGCTGTGCATCTGAAAGATCCATGGGCAGGTGGAAATCGTAACGGTTGGTACAAAGTTCAGTTAAAACATTCACAAAATTTGAATAGATACTCAACATTAATGTATAAGTGAGGAATCGTTTTGGAGTCTGATGTCTATATAAGAGGAAATTACACCTGATGAACTGGCAGTACGAGCTAGAGATATCTTGATAACAGCAGCCAAAGATTTAATTCAGACCGGGACTAACGAACGAACTGACTTTATTTTCACAGGGTTATCAAAGGTTTTCAAAGAACTAAGCAACATAAGCCATGGATTACACCATGCATATTAGAATTAATAAAACAACGAAGGGAACTGAACAAGAAAGGAGAAACCGATATCAGTGGGATGAAGTATAAATCTTTAACACGAGAAATAAGAAAGAACACAAGAAAGGCCAAAAACCTATATATACAAGATTGTTGTTTTAAAATAGAGCAATATCATAAGAATGGAAGAGATTACGAAATATTCAAAGAAATGAAGTTATTGACAAAAAATGTTGAACCTCAATTAAATGTTATTTGTGACAAGTTGGGAAATACCTTAACAGAATCTAGACAAATTCTAGAAAGATGGCAGGAATACTGCAGTGGAATGTATGACATGAATGACTGTGAGGATATGAATGATACACATGAACCAATGACAGCAGAGATAGAACCTTCTTCTTCTTCTTCTGCGCCCATCCAGAGTTTTTTTTTTTTCCAGACGCGATTGCGTTGTGACTGTTTACAGCAGAGCTGCGTTCTTGCGCCGTTAGGCCAACACATCCGACTTCTGCGGGCATTTGTTGACCGGGTTAACCTTCCCGGAAGTCAGAACCTGATCCCTCATTAGATGAAATTGCATGGGCAATAAAGGACCTGAAGAATGGTAAATCACCAGGATGTGATGAGGTACCAGCTGAACTAATTAAAGCAGGAGGAGAAGAAAGCATACAAATCTATCACTCATTATATAAAAAGATATGGAAATATGGTATTTGGCCAAAAGATTGGAAGAGAACAATCTTCTATGGCCAAAATATGTTAGCCTCTGAGGCTGTTTATGAGCCAATTTTCTGTAATGTTCAGATCATATTGAATGTCAGTATAATATTGCTTCTAAAACCACATTATTCTAAGAACTTTTCTGTAACATTTAAGCTCAAAAGCGCCAGTTTGATTCTCTAGTGTTCGTGAAATGATCCATAACTGACATCCATATGTTACTATTTGTGACAGGTTTGCCTTGGGTATTGAGAGTTAACCAAGCCCAAGGGGTCCTTAGCACTCCCGTGTATTCTAACCCCAGGGGTTGGATGGGTAGATACACTGGTTACCCTGTGGTTGCTCTCAAATGGTATACATAAGTCTACAAGCCCCTCCAGATTCTAGACTCCCACTCTCTACCTTCTCCCTTGGGACAATGAACCCTGAGACATCCATATGTTACTATTTGTGACAGGTTTGCCTTGGGTATTGAGAGTTAACCAAGCCCAAGGGGTCCTTAGCACTCCCGTGTATTCTAACCCCAGGGGTTGGATGGGTAGATACACTGGTTACCCTGTGGTTGCTCTCAAATGGTATACATAAGTCTACAAGCCCCTCCAGATTCTAGACTCCCACTCTCTACCTTCTCCCTTGGGACAATGAACCCTGAGGTATCGTCCGAGACCACACTCAATCACTGCACAAAGAATCAGTCAACATCAACAAAGTTTATTCTACCCTAAAGACAATAGGTAGGATATGAACACCCTGATAGTATAAACTATTTACAATAGCAGAAGATAGGTTAGAGATAGAATCAGAGTTAGAGATGCTACGATATTCATCAATAGGCTGACGTGCAGGTTTGAGGCAGATGTTCCGTCCAGTCGGTCCGACACTCACCCGGCTCTCTTCCAGACTGATGACTGGAACCTTTGGAGACCACTCCGTCCCCAGACCTAAGATCAGATGTCAGAGGAACTACCTCTTCGGACCACCGACTGCTGGATGAACTTCTCTGCTCTGTCCCACTGAATCGCTGTGACCAACTTTCACAGTTATCAAAGTACAGCCTGGTATGGAGACCCTCTTCCTTGAGGCGACCCCAGTTGATCTCTAGGTTTCTCTAGACGTAACACATGACCAATCTAATGGTCCCGAAGTAGAATTGTATACCCCTGATTGGGTAATGAATCAATACTGCAACAAGTCCACACAGTCACTAGAAAAACACCAATGTTCCTGTAACTGAGTTCAATAGTCACTACACAGTCACATGTTCAGACTCCCTCGGAATCCAGTACATATCTTGAAACATGGTTGAGCTTGGTAACAAAACACATGGTCTCTAATTCTATGCCTCGGTTGTTCGAATGATTGAGCAAGACCTATTTCATATTCAGCATACAAAGTTTGTAAAGGTCAGGATGAGTTGACCTGTCTACCACCTCGAGTTCGAGTACGACAATACGCAAGCTGGTGTGGGTCTAGTCATGACCGAACACTCGTGCCAACGTAGTTACAGCCCCTTTGGTTTGGGCCAGTCTTTGCCTGGTCTGTCCCACGTTTAGGCGGAAACATTGATTTGGACTTGATGAGCTCCCAGAGCTGCGCCTACCCCACCTTGGTAAGTATCTCTGGAGTGAGCCTGCCATCATAGCTCCGTAGTAAATCAACCTTCATTATACACCGGCAAGATTGCTCTGGTAGATGAACTATATTCTGAAATAGTCTTAATCACAGTTCTAATATGGAAAAACAAACCATCTAGTTCCACTAGTGCTGTTGCAGGGTTCTAGAATCACGTGGTGAGTATGAGTCATGCATGGTGATTCTCCCTCTTGCATAATGTAGCACAGTCAGGCCATGGATCACATAGTGGTTTCCAGCAACTTAGTAATAGGCTGGTTCTAACAGGCAACACCTGAAAGTAAGAGCGATCGGTGAAAGTATTCGGCCCAAACATTGGCTCATGTGCATCAAAACCATGAAAAATCAACCTTCAGTCTAGCTACCTAGTTATACAACTAAGTAGAGCAACATCTCTAAGTTGATAGTATTAATGCATAAAGCTCATTCCAATGTCAGCTGGCCTTTCAGAGAACCGCCCGTCAAACAGATTGAGAATCAAGAATGGCGAGTCTGATCTAACGTTTCACCTATCCCTATTCACCTAACGGTTGTCGCTAAAGTCATTCTGTAGTTGTTCAAGAGTTAACTGGAACTAAACATCAAGGTAAGGTGTCCCTGGACCCCCCCCCCCCCCCCCCCTTTACAATATACATCTAACCATAAACCCACAATGATCAAGGCACCATCACTTGGGATATAGTAACAATCCATGACCATATAACATATCTACAGTTTCCATTTCGCTAGTGGGACCTCCTGCCCACTCTATAAACCATCTATCTAAAGACTATACGGGGAGAGTGAAGACGTGTTTTTGTATCTCTTACTTCTCGGATTATTATTACTGCAAGCTGAATAACCTATCATGGATTTTTATATCAATGTGCTCGTTGTGATTCTGAGGATGTGGTGAAATAGTTTTTAGATTAATACAAGTGTTTATTATCGCAAAAATGTGGGTTATATCTAATATTCATTTCGAGTGATAGTTGAACACTATTAAATTTCAACCAATCAAGTGCACGAGGCGTGTCAGATACAACCACGGGACCTCAAATTGCCCGCGGCGTGGCTAGATAACAATGCGATTGCTGCCTTCTTCAAGTTTAGTTAGTCGTAATATTATGCAATAATGTCAGGGGAAGGAGAGTGCTCCGTATTGGAAGTGAATGGTGAAAGGACTCGCTCAGGTTTACGATCGGCTGTCAATAAAACTTACACACTAAACAAAGAGAGGGCCATGAAGAATAAGCTATCCAAGTGCATAAATCCAAACGGCCTAGTCGTCAAACACACCAACTCAGGACGTGTGTTACTATTTCCTTCAACAACACACTCTATTATGAGGCATTCCGAACTTGCCTACTCAACTACTACAGGCTTGAACTAATTGAACACAGGCAAGATAAGCACGGGGCCCACGTTGAGGATCTGATTACGACGCCAGTGATTACGATACATTTGTACCGCAGTAAAAATAAACTCATGTCACAGGGCAGTAATGAAAACATTAATTCCTGGCTAAAAGTAGATTTTGTTGAACTTGAAAACTCGACACAGACATTCACTGAATCTACTCATACGATGAGTGTACATGACAACATCAACACGAGGCCTGCCAACCCACCAGCGCTCTTGGCTATTGAATACCCAAATGGAGCGTATCCAAAACAACATAGAACCCAATGTTGACATTGTTGAAGAAGTACCTGCCTCAGATAACAATAGCATCTTAACTATCAATGGACATTCGTGCGACTGTAAACAGCGCATTGAGGAACTAGAACAATCACTAAAGGCGCTCATTGTCACTGTTTCAACCAACATTGAAGCAAACAACAAGATAAGCAGTGATTACAATGCTCTCAAGACAGAAGTCGCACTCCTGCGAGACGAAAATTTGCTGCTGAGAAATACAGTTCAAATCTTACAGAATGCGTCCTCTACAAACCAAACCGATGAAGCATGTAATTCTCAAGCAACCGCTTCATCCTTGGGAAATCTTGGGGAAGCTCAATCCCACCCAGAACAGATAATCACTATGAAAACAACTCAACGCGCAGAGGAAGATAAAAAACAACAAACACCTCAATGTGCAGACGAAGATAAACAACAACAAGCAGTCTACCCCATTGACGTCAAAATAAGCAATAGGTTTGAAGTACTTCAAGAAAAGTCACCAGAAAAATTGCAGTGCTTTAACATGCTGCAAACGGGCAAGACAAGCCAACAAGATATATCGGGAGAACCACATGGAGACATAAAGACTGCTGATAATCGGAAATGGATGAAACAACGGTCGAGACGTGCTGACAACCAACATGTACAGACAGCACGACCTGACTGTACACATATTATACTAGGCGATTCCTTAATGAAAGGTTTATACAGCGACAGGATGGCCACATCAGACAAAGACATTGTTTCAATAATCCCACTGCCTGGGGCTGGTGTAGACCGGCTAACAGACAAGATTAGCAGGTTGGCTGTAAATCATAGCGTCAGAAGGGCAAGCTTACATATTGGCATCACCGACACCATGAACAACCAACAAATCACAGGGTCTCAACTGCTGGCACTCTTGAACGGATTACGTCACACTTTTCCTAACTCATCCATTTTCTTCTCCTCCATCATATCACCGAGTTATGGACACCAGCGCCGTCTAGCTGACATAAATAACAACATGTTGCAGAAGTTCTGTTCTCAAAACAAGATACAATTCATCAACAATACAGCATCATTCACTTCACAGGCTGGTGCACCAAAAAAGAGTCTTTACAAGGATCAAATACATTTATCTACATTGGGCACCAGTTTTCTCACCAAGAATTTAAAATATCCAGAACGGACATACCATACATCCAATACGGGATCGCGCCGGACACTTTTAGCTACTCCTGAAACTCAAGCCAGACGACATACTCCCGTCACATCAAGTACCAATAGGACAGAAGTGTGCAGACCACTCATAACCACTGCACCTGAAATCCAAGCCAGACGGGACACTACCACAACACCAAGTCCGTTAAATACGTCGTCTTTCACACAGGAGGGTAATAATTACGAAGATATGATTCCTATTCTCCCCAGAAAGGATCCGACTCTCAGCAACAACGACGTGCCAGCACAACCTCCTGTTAGCCACCAACCAGAGGCTCTAGTTGGTAGTCATTACATACCCATGAGACATCATCAGTACCCATTTAATTGTAATCCAGAATGGTTGCACCTCACACGGTATAGCCCAGCTACACTTCGTCAAGCACTTATAATGTCGCTATACCAACAACCAACACAACCTGGTATTTACTAGCAACTTAGGACAAAGCTACACCGGATCTCGGTACAAGAAAGAGCCTCTCCTTAAACGATCTGCATATTTGGTTATAACTTGATCTAGTAACGTATTAGGTTATAAGTTATTACAAACATTGACTGGTTTTGACTTTATATTAATTGATAGTACTTAGCTGTATAGCTTTTATAATAATTCTAATTGTGTTTTCACGGTGAGTGAGGGGGTCTTCACTGCTCTTCCTTACAGATCTGTGTACGTATTTTTATATATTTACAGAGATATTACTGTTTCTCTGTACTTTAGAGTGTGTTTTTGTAATAAGGGACGTAAGTTGTATTCACTTTGTGTGTGTGTGTTTTGCTTTTAAACTTGTGATTACGCATTGTTGAAATGTCTAATAAGTACGAATACTGGCTCAGGAATAATGGGCTCAGAATCGGGCATGTAAACATATGCCATCTATTAGGGAAGCTGCCCGAACTATCACTTATACTTAATCAAAATTTTCACATGTTTGGCGTTAGCGAAAGTCGATTAAATGGCAACATCTCAGATGAGGATATCGCTATCAGAGGTTTTAAAACCATTAGAAGAGATCCCTATCAGAAACAAGAGACGGGTATTGCAGTTTATATTTCCAACTCGCTTAACGCCCACCGCAGGCTAGACTTTGAAACCTGTGAGATTGAGTGTGTATGGATAGAGGTTAAACTTCAAAATTGCATACCGCTAGTAGTTGGCTATCTTTATCGAAACCCCAGTGCAGGAAATATCTGGTATGAAAAATTCACCACTATGATGGATGTAGTCTTTAGTAATGCTAGGGAAATAATATTGCTAGGTGACTTCAACATAGACGCTAACAAATCAAACAAAACATGGGAAAACATAATAGAGTCATATAATTTCCAACAGTTAGTCAAACAAGCCACTAGAATCACTAAATCATCTGCAACACTTATAGATCATATTTATACTACGTGTGCTGATAACATCACAGAATGTAGTGTACCTATCAATGCAATGAGCGATCACTATCCAGTATGTTGCACGTGGTCGAAAAGGGGCACCAAAACTCCCAAACACAAACATATAAGCATAAAATATAGAAATTACAAAAATTTCAATCGAGACGTCTTCTTACAAGATTTGGTCAACTCATCTCTAGATTATGTTTACCAGCTTCCTGACCCAGACGATGCTCTGGACCACTGGCTAAAGACCTTTCTAAGTATATTTGATAAACATGTTCCATTTAAGGAAGTTCGCGTTAAACATCACACAAAGCCCCCGTGGATCACACAGGAGGTAGTTGAACTTATGAGAGATCGCGACAGGGCTCACAAAAATAGAGATCTAACTATGTACCGTAGTCTGAGAAACAAAGTTCAATATGTTATTCGGAAGGAAAAGAAAAACTATTTTAAGAACATAGTAATAGATAAAACTAACACTAAAGATATATGGAAAGCAATTAATACCTTGACAAACAAACACAAATCATCACAATCATTACCATCAAATCAGGTTACATGTGATCAATTCAGTAGATACTTTCAGTCCGACATAAACCAACTGAAGGCTGCAATACCAGATGCGCCTCATGACATATCTTTATTATCATCATTCTGTGAGAACAAATGCTATGGACACATTTCCTCCAACATACCGCTAATGACGACAACTGAAGTATTTACTCATCTCCGTAATCTAAAAAACAATAACTCATCAGGACTAGATGGAATTAGTAGTCGGATCCTTCGCCATGCTGCACCGGCGATCTGCGAGTCACTAACTTTTATATATAATCAATGTCTAACCAGAGGTCACTTCCCATCAGCCTTTAAAATCGCTAAAGTGTATCCTCATTTAAAAGCTGGTCCTCTAGACGACCGTCTCATGAGTAATTATAGACCAATTTCCATATTATCCTCATTATCCAAACCGCTAGAAAAGCACATCCACAAAACAACACTAGATCACTTAGTTCGCCATAAACTGATAGTTGACAGTCAGTCAGGATTTCGGCCAAAATATTCTTGCCATACGGCACTAACAAACATGATAGAAAACTGGCATCAAAATATTAACAACAATACTCTATGTGGAGCGGTGTTTATAGACTTTAGGAAAGCATTCGATATGATAGATCATACTATTCTAATTAAAAAACTAGAAACAATGAAAGTAAGTTTTAATATAGTGACATTAATAAAATCATTCTTATTAGACAGAAAGCAAGTAGTATCACACAATAAAGTTTTATCTCAAGCCATTACCATTAATATTGGAGTACCTCAGGGGTCTATTCATGGCCCTCTATTATTTGCCATTTATATAAATGATCTTCCATTAAATCTGTCGTCGTCCTGCGATCTATTTGCTGATGACTGCACAGTATATACAAACGCTGTTGATCGTAATGTGCTAGAATTATCCTTGCAACAGGAAATAAATAGTGTAGTTAACTGGAGTCATGCAAACCGCATGCAAATTAACATTACTAAAACAAAGTCTATGTTAATAGGAACCAGGCAAAGACTTCACACTCTAAACTCGCAGAGAACTCTTCAGCTGCACATTGGCAGCACGCCTGTAGAAAGTGTCACCGAGCACAAGACACTGGGTGTTATCATAGATCAAAATCTAACTTTTAACTCACATGTTCATGCTCTAGTTAAACAAATAGCTAAAAAAGTATACCAACTTGCCAAAATTAAAAATTTCCTTGACGAAAACACAAGAAAGATATTCTATACTTCTCATATACAAACACATATTGATTACTGCTCCACAGTCTGGGATGGATGCTCCAAATCAATAACAAAACGCCTATATTCACTCCAGAAAAGGGCAGTGCGTTTAATTAATGGTGAAAAGCTTACCGACAATTCTAACCTATATAAACGTCTCCAGTTACTGCCACTCCACAAGCGCCTGCTTTTTAATAAAACCAAACTAATTCACAAAATCCTATTTCAAAATGCTCCAAGCTACCTTTGGCCATTGTTTAAATATAACGCTAGACATAGCGAACGACTAAATATACTTCATGTCCCTAAACCTAGGATAGACTTATATAAAACAAGCTTAGCATACTCTGCCGCTCAGTTGTGGAACAATCTTCCACAAGAAATCAAAGACACCACCAATCATGATACATACATTCACAACCTGTTTGAACACTACCTTAGTACAGACTACATGCCCCCATAACAAACAACACAAAAAAGACAATAATGGTAACTTATCTCAAACGACAACTAGCCAAAAAACATTCCCTTATGTATAGCACGTTACACCCTCCTTAGGTATTTATAATGCCCATGTTAAACACTGCTTCAGTGAGTCATTTGTTATTGATTATTTTTCATGCATTTTAATGTTCTTTTGTTGTCAAAAGTTGCTTCATAAGTGATGTTGAATGAAAGAATGTATGAGAGGAAATAGAGAAGAAGGGCAGAATGTCAGACGGGCCTGCGTGCCCAATTCTTAACCTTTGAAAATAAAGACTTATTATTATTATATTATTATTATATAGCGAAACTCTTCTTGTTAGACTCTTCCCTAGAGTCAAGAAGTCGTTCCAGCGAAAACATGCTCCCCGCATGTTCAAGGTTCTCTCCAGTTCTGCCTTTCCAAGAGGATTAGCCTTGGCCGTGGCCGAACTTCAATAGCTGGCCTGGTTATACCAGTCTCATACAAGAATAACTCACACGCAATCCTCATATTCCATTCGTCCCCGAATCTCATTCGTCCGCCATTTGTTCCTCCATACTTTCCTCACATCAGCACTGACGTACCTATCTATTTCCCTATCACATGAGCGATTCACTAACTCACTCTTCATCTACCAACTTACCTTGTCTAATTTCAGCGCTCAGCTAACGTAATTACTGACTGGCATCAATTAAGTTCATACTATAACAAAGTTTACTGTTCCCTACTACAGTACAGCAAACATAGTACATGCACTACGAACTATAATCAATCAATAACATTGTAACACAATTTGCCAATTTTAATGGACTTTTAGCGCTAAGCAGTTGACCAAACAGCTGTTCATGACGACTTGTAAACACAAGTATACACACCGCTGTGCGCTGCCCTCGTTCTCACTGGGTTATCGATCGGTCAAGTGATTAGCTATGCTAGACGCCCGCATATTTAATTAGCTATGAACGATTACACTTTCTGCTCACTTTACAACGTTAAATTAATTACTACAATTCATACCTGAATCGGTTGATTGGTTCCAGTCAGCTTCAATGACTATCTTACGCCAGCAGGTCGTGAAATGACAGTCCGCTGTAACTTGGTTGTGGGTGAAGAAGTGGGTTCACTGCTACCCCAAAAGCAGAACCTTTTCCCACCAGGAATAGAAAGTGAATGAGCTGTGCCAGCCACATTTCTCTCTCGTGCGGACGAATGCGCTCGAGAAAGAAGTGCTGCACGAAGTGTGGCAACTCCACGTGAAACTCTATTTTCCACAGTGGAATTCTAGGTTCTAACAGCACGGGAAATTAGTGCTGTACTGAGCCCCCTTGGACATCCAAATCCAGGTGGTTCTCGAACCTTCCAGATGGAAAATTCCTACTGGGCTATCCCCGATCTATTTATAGCCGGGAAAGTCCCGGATGACGCCGAATCAAGTGGAAAATCGCCCGACAAGGCACAAATGAATTGCCGTTTTGTCACACTATTGAAAGATGCATGTTATCAACAGTTTTATTATATCTTGTTGCGCTATAGGTTCTTAATGTTGCTTTACCTTTACATTGCTATTGACAGCCTATGTCTGACTTCTCTTGAACAGATACCGTAGTTATTGTTATAAAAATGTGTGATATTTTCATTTTCTTCGTTGTTAATTGTGATCTTTCATTGGTCTCTTTCTTATACTTGAATATAATGTTCTACTTTCATTAGCCTATTCCAGGTGCTCATTAGTTATTGTGGCAGTCAAAAGTATTTGCAGCATTTGTCTCAGGGACCACATCTCTGTTGCTTCCAAGCAATTCCTAATTTATTTGTTCAAATTCTGTAAATTTGAAAAGATACCCATAGTTGAATATTTACAGCATTGAAATCTCTTTTTTTGTGTGTGTGAAAATGTTTGATTGCTTGCTGACAAAGGCTTTCTATCGTCTTTGGGCATGCTTTTATCATGCTGACCGGTTCCAATTTTCATTTGAGTGATTTACTCATATTTCTGCAGCTTTACTGCAATTCCAATGAGGATTGTCAAATGTTATGTGTATGCAGCACTAGTATATGGCGACCATGCCACAAGATTTCAAGGAGGTGTCAATAGTCCACCTTTACAAACGTAAAGGAAACCGCCAATCCTGTGACAACCACCGAGGCATCTCCTTGCTTTCAATTGCAGGGAAGATACTCGCCAGAATTCTTCTCAATCGCCTCACAGCCCATCTCGATCAAGGTCTTCTTCCTGAGAGTCAATGTGGCTTCAGAAAAGAACATGGAACTGTTGACATGATTTTCGTTGCAAGGCAGCTGCAAGAAAAATGTCAGGAACAGAACTGCGAAATGTTCTCCACTTTCATTGACCTTACCAAGACTTTTGATACAGTCAGCAGAGAAGGACTGTGGAAGATTATGGCAAAATATGGCTGTCCACGAAAGTTTGTCCAAATAATGCGGCTATTTCATGATGGCATGCAGGCAAGAGTACAGGAAAATGGTGAACTGTCTGAACCCTTTCCTGTCACCAATGGAGTGAAGCAAGGATGTTCAGCCTCATGTTTTCAGCCATGTTAATGAATGCCTTCGAGAACGACGACATTGGAATAGACATCAACTACCGTATGGATGGAAAGTTATTCAATCTCAGAAGGCTGAAAGCTAAAACCAAAATTAACAGCGACACCGTCAGAGAGCTCCTGTTTGCTGATGATTGCGCTCTATACGCCAACTCAGAGGCGGGCATGCAACATAATGTTTCAGCTTTCTCATATGCCTGTGCCAACTTTGGGCTCAATGTCAACTTGGAGAAGACTGTAGTTATGTACCAGCCAGCTCCAGGGAATAATCACACTGTGCAGAATATCAAAGTGAATGATCATAGACTAAGTGTTGTGGACAAATTCACCTATCTTGGCAGCACTGTGTCATAAGCTGCCACAATTGATGATGAAGTGAATGCAAGAATCTCCAATGCTAGTGCGGCCTTTGGCAGACAGTACAAGAATGTTTGGGACAGAAATGGAATAAGCCTGCAAACAAAGCTAAAAGTCTACAAAGCAGTTGTATTATCCACACTGCTATATGCTTGTGAAACCTGAACTGTTTATCAGCGACACGCTAGGAAATTAAACCACTTCCACACAGTCTGCCTAAGGAAGCTACTGAAGATTAAATGGCAAGACAAGATTCCAGACACTGAAGTCCTAGAAAGAGCGTCCATGCCCGGTATCCACACTCTACTGATGAAGAATCAGATTCGCTGGGCTGGTCACTTGACTCGCATGCCAGATCACAGGCTCCCTAAACGAATTTTTTACAGCGAACTGCGTTGTGGTAAACGCTCCCAAGGTGGCCAGAGGAAACACTTTAAAGAAACACTGAAAATCTCTCTGAATGCTTTTGGAATTCATCATGATACCTGGGAGGCTGCAGCCAAAGACCGAAATTCGTGGCGTGCATCATTACGCAAGGGTGCAGTCATATGTGAGGCAACCAGGACTGCAAGAGCTGTGAAGAAAAGGCAGGACAGAAAAACCACTGCAGGAAATCCTCCTCCAGAAACGTCGAGCATTCTTTGCCCACATTGTCAAAGAACATTTCGAGCCAAAATAGGCCTTATCAGCCATCTTAGAACCCACGGCTCCATACCTTCAACCCCACTGGATGAAATGAATGGTCATCATCATTCTTGATGGACAAACAACACAACAACATATGGCGCAGAAGCCTGGACAATGAACAAGCAATTAGAAAGTTGAATAGAGGCACTAGACATGTGGATATACAGAAGAATATATCTTATTTAATGGAAACAGAAACAATCAAATACAGAGGTTCTAGAATGAAAAGAGAGTCGATGACAGAAATAAAAAAGAGGAAGTTAAATATTTTGGTCTTGTTAGAAGACATAACATTCTTATAAAAACCACATTGGAGGGTAAGGCTGAAGGCTAGCAAACCAAAGATAGACTAAGCTACAAGTGAGAAGTTAAGATCTAGAGATGATGAACATCAGTCTGACAGAATGTAAGTCAAGGTGAGAGACAGACAGTGTTGGAGATCCATTGCAGCCAGCCTTCAGTGTTGAGATGACACCTTATTTATTGACTACAATTTAATCTATCTCAATCACAACACTAGCACAGTTAATTTATGTTTGTAACTCAGAGAGAATTCCCAGTAAAGTGTCTAAAATATGATTGCAGTTTTATGTCTCTGGATTGTAGGACAGCATGGCCGAATAGATAAAAACCTGTGTTCTTAAACATCCGGTGTGCTGATGCTGAGGTAAAGGATTCAACCCCTACACCGGACAGTTGGACTAAAATGTTGACCTATCATCCTTGACTTTGGGACATAAATTATAAGTACCTCTGAAGTCAGAGTTGGTTCGTCTGATAGCAAGGGACACTTAATAGGGAAAGCTAATCCACAAGCAAAATTCAGTCAAGCACTATTAGAAGTAGTGTGTATAGACTACGCTTGAGTTCAAAGTGAGCAAGCAAAAAACAATGTGAATATCCCTAGATAGAAGAGGCAAGACTACAAAAGCATGAAATAATTTATATAATGTTTCTATCACTTAAGCATTTCATTAGTTTTGAATTTTAAAAAAAGGCATGGTAGTCTGTTAAAAATTACAGTGATAGACAAATTACTGTGTGTTATTTCAGTCTGAAGTATTTATTTTGTTGTTTAATTTGTGGTTGGGGGCGGAGGGAGGGGTGGTGTCCCACTCACTTTGAACTCAAGCTTAGTCCATACATGTGCTACTACTTCTAGTGCACTGGACTGCTTTGTGTGTGTGTGTGAATTAGCTTTCTCTATCACTAGTGCCCCTGGCCATCAGGATAACCCACTGACTTCAGAGGTACTTGTAATTTGCAGAAGTCAACATTTTAGTCCATCTGACCGGTGTAGGGTTAGAACCCGCTATCTCATCATCATGGCAGAAGTGAAATAGAAATCAAAAATAAAATAGGAATGGCCAAAAATGCTTTCAACAACATGAAATCAGTATTAACATCTAGAGAGATTAACAATGAGAATTGTCAAATCTTACGTATATTGAACACTATTATATGGGGCGCAGAGGTGTTTCCAAGGCACCAGGGCTGGGTTATATACTGGCCAAGACCTATTGACGCGTCCTCGTCGAGCGTCCTGGGCAACAGGTCCCTTCGGGGTCCTGGCGAAAGTCAGTAGGATCGCCGATTCCTCCGAAGTCGGAGAGTGTCTGCCTGTACGGCGAGGAACCACCAGTCTGCACACCAATAAGCCAGACATGGGACAACGGATACTCACGCAAACCTCAGGTCCTGTATGACGTCACACTGATGTTGGACAACAGGATGCCTTCATCCTACATACAGGACTTCGCGTTGGAGCTCAAGCCAACGAATACAAGCAAGCAAGCAAGCAACACTATTATATGGTGTGGAAGTTGGACATTGAACAAGCAACTAGAAAGTTGAACAGATGCCCTGGAGATGTGGATATACAGACGAATATGTCATATTTCATGGAAATGGAAACAATTAAATACAGAGGTTCTGGAAAAACTGGGAATGAAAAGAGAGTTTATGAAAGAAATAAAAAAGAGGCAAGTGAAATATTTCGGCCACGTTAAAAGGCATAACACTTTTATGAAAACCATACTGGAGGGCAAGGTTGAGGACTAGCTAGCAATAGGTAGACAACGATACAAATGGGAAGGTAACATCAAGATATGGACGAACATGTCTGACAGAATGTACAGTCAAGACGAGAGACAGACAGTTTTGGAGATCCATTGCAGCCAATCTTCATTGTGGAGATGGCACCTGATTGATTGATACCTTATCATCAGCACACCGGAAGTGTAAGTGTGAGTGCTCTTACCCATTCGGCCATGCTGACCTTTCTGTGAAAGTATGAACTTGATGAGATGCAGCGAAATATGCCAGGCAGTTAATTGTGCAATCTATTGTTTGTGTCTTTGTCAGTCATTTCAGTAATGTTGAACCTCTTCTTCCAGCCGGAGTCCCATTTCTGTTGCTGCAGCTGCTATCTACATGGCTTCCCAGGCTTCTGATGACAAGAAGACTGCCAAAGGTGAGCGCGACCTGTAATTGTTGTGTTCATGACTTGTTTAATACTAAGTACATGTACTAACATTTATAGGAACAGTAGTAGTATACTTGCATAGTACTAGAGTACTTGCCTACCATAACATTTATGGGAACAGTAGTAGTATACTTGCATAGTACTAGCATACTTGCCTACCAGCCTGGCTCTCGTCTATGCCATGGCACAAGGCTGTCAAGAATCTTCTCTTGCTGTCTTCCTCCATCTCTCTTTCCAGAAATGTTTTGAGTTGTCGCTGTATGTTTTAGTTTTTGTCCTCTCATAATGTAGCTAACAAATTACGACTGCCTCTTTCTGATGTTTGTAATATGTTGTCTTTGTTTATTAGCGTCTTTTCTCATCTTATCTTATCATGTTCCTCTTGTACCTTGCGGTGTCGAGGTGAAGCATAAACAACGGGAGAGTGCACATTTATGGGCTTCATATATTGAGATTCCCATTCACTTTATTATTCCCTATGTCCTATTCCCTATTATTTACATGGTCAGCCTCTTCTTCTGGTAGTTAAATTACTCATTTTGGCTGTCCAGAGAATTTTCAGCATTCTTCTTTAAAACTACATCTCTGAGACTTCGAGGCATTCGTTTAATTGTTTACTAATTGTCCAGGAGCTGGCGTAGAGCAGTGCTAGATGCTTATCTGTAGACTCAGTGGTTATAGGTTCGAACCCACATCAGGACTGATTTTGACAATTGCCCTGGGCTGATAATTCAACTCAGTCTAAATGGGTACCAAGACATGTCTTGGAAAGCAAAGGCTGCTGGTATGATACTTACCCCATCACCCTGTGAATGCTGATCAGTGTAACAAATGTATGGGTCTGGCACCTTAGGCCAGGTGCACGTCAAGGTGTATAAACAGATTCTGTATTTGTCATTCCTTTTACCTACAGCTGGCTCTGAGGCGAAGGGGTTACTGCTCCAGTTTGTAACCCCGCGATCGAAACACAGCTGCGGGCGATTTAGAAGCAGACAGCATTGCGTTAGTTTTTATAAAATGGTATGAGTGCTGGTCGTTCAGAAAGCAATGGCAAACTACTGAATGTAAACTTGCCAAGAAATCACAAACAGCCAAAAAATGCTGGGGTTGACTGTGACGTCCTGTAAAGGATATGCAACTAACTAACTTTGCTCACTAATTGTCCAGGAGACACTGCCATAAATAAAAAATAGTTCTATGTAACATGCAAGAATTGTTTTTCCAACCTCCAATGGCAGGGATTTATTGCATAAGATGCTCTTCTGTGGTTAAAGTAAAGTATAATATTTACTAAATGTTCACTTTTCAGAAATTGGCGACATTGCTGGAGTGGCGGAGGTCACCATCAGACAGTCCTATAAATCCATGCTCCCCAAAGCTTTGGAGCTGTTCCCAGCTGACTTCAAGTTCTGCACATCTGTGGAGTGCTTGCCCACCAACTGAGCACATCCTGAGCGCATCCAAGGGAAGCTGTCATATTGATTCATGAGTAGTCCCATTCACTGCGTTCTCTAATCTGTCAAGTATCGTGAGCACACATTTTGCACTGTGAGCTACTAGCGTCAGTTCTTTTTTGTCCCACGCAGCACATCGTGTCTGGTTTGGTTATTGTTCATGTGTGCCAGCCAGTGCATCTATGTCTGTTTGTTATTGTTACATTTAATCAGATCATACTAAAGAAATCTGGCAACATGCCTTGTTGTTTTGCAAGGTGTGTATATTTGGCCCCTGAAGTTTTATAGTTATTTTCTCCCTGTAAACGCCTAGACCGAAAACTGTGAGCGAACCTACGTTTAATTCTGTCATAAATGTCTCTCTTTTATTTATATGATCGCTAGCTTGGCAAAAAAAATGTGCACTGAGGGCTTAAAATGTGCAAAGCTAGCACACCTTAGAGGGAACATTTAGATTTGTTAAAAAAAATGCTTTTTCTGCTTTATTATTTAGAAATATGGGGGGGGGGGGGGGATTCTCAACTTTTTAAATACGCATTTCATTGGTCCTTGATATTTTGATATTGTAACTTTTGTATTTGTGTTCATTTCTTATTCATGCATTTATAAGCCCGGTTGATCTAGTTTTTCAGGAAATAACCTCCACATTAAATAAAGTTTCAGTGTGCTATATTTTGCTTTGTTATAAATGTTCACAATTATATTTACTTTGTTTGTCGCTTTATATTCAGAGTATACAAGTTGTAAAATTAACATTTAATTAAACAATAAGATTAATAGATAATTGGCAAGATCTTAGTTTAACTGATTTACTTTAAAGGCACTTGGCTTGGTGATCCCATGTTCAAATCTACATCGGGGCGAATTTTTTAAATTGAATTGGTAGGAAGAAATGGCTGGGTTATTTGTAGTAAATGTTGGACAGAATGACCCAGACTGAAATGACTGGGTTATTTGTAGTAAATGTTGTTACAGAATGACCCAGACTAAAACGACCAGGTTATTTGTAGTAAATGTTGGACAGAATGACCCAGACTAAAATGACTGGGTTATTTGTAGTAAATGTTGTTACAGAATGACCCAGACTAAAACGACTAGGTTATTTGTAGTAAATGTTGGACAGAATGACCCAGACTAAAATGGCTGGGTTATTTGTAGTAAATGTTGGACAGAATGACCCAGACTAAAATGGCTGGGTTATTTGTGGTAAATGTTGGACAGAATGACCCAGACTAAAATGACTGGGTTATTTGTAGTAAATGTTGGACAGAATGACCCAGACTAAAACGACTGGGTTATTTGTAGTAAATGTTGGACAGAATGACCCAGACTAAAATGACTGGGTTATTTGTAGTAAAAGTTGGCCACAATGACCCAGACTAAAATGACTGGGTTATTTGTAGTAAATGTTGGCCACGATGACCCAGACTAAAATGACTGGGTTATTTGTAGTAAATGTTGGACAGAATGACCCAGACTAAAACGACTGGGTTATTTTTAGTAAATGTTGGACAGAATGACCCAGACTAAAATGACTGGGTTATTTGTAGTAAATGTTGGACAGAATGACCCAGACTAAAATGACTGGGTTATTTGTAGTAAATGTTGTTACAGAATGACCCAGACTAAAACGACTAGGTTATTTGTAGTAAATGTTGGACAGAATGACCCAGACTAAAATGACTGGGTTATTTGTAGTAAATGTTGTTACAGAATGACCCAGACTAAAACGACTACATATATATATATATATATGTCTTCTGAATATGGTTTTAGTCTATTTAGTAATACTGCGGATAGTATCTTATAGCTTGTGGACAGTAGTGATATTCCTCTGTAATTTCCACATTGGAACTTGTCTCCTTTCTTAAAGATAGGTATCAATAATGACTCTTTCCAGTCATGGGGTAATTCTTCTGTCCTCCAGATTTTTATTATTAGTTCGTATAGCTTTAGATGTAATGCATGGCCACCTGCCTTTATAAATTCAGCAGCAATTCCATCAGTCCCAGTTGCCTTATTGTTTTTAAGTCGTGTGATTACATATAGGATTTCTTCAAATGTAGGTTCTTCAATTTGTGGTTCGCATGTTAGAACCTCTTCCTGTGAGAAAATGTTACTTGGAGCTTCACAATTTAGTAATTCAATAAAATATTCTTTCCATGTGTTGCACATTTCCTCATTGGTATTTATCATATTCCCATTTTTGTCTTTTAAACCATATGTGTTTTGTTGGTGCCCTCGTTTCATTGACTTCAGTTCTTTAAAAAATTTTCTGGATTCATTTTTCTGGTGATTAGTTTCCATATCTTTGATTATATTACTCATATATTCTCGCTTCTGCTGTCTGACTATTTTTGTAGCCTCTTTACATTCATTTCTATAATGCTCTTCCTTTTGGATGTTATTGATGTCATTTTGTCTGGCATTCTTCTTCCTAATGACTGCTTCTTCACATTTTTGATTGAACCATCTGTTCTTTCTATGCGTGGTTAACACACCGAGACATTCTTCTGCGGTAGACTGAATTGTATTCTTGATGTTCAACCAAGTTTGGTCAATGCTTTCCTCCAAAGGGTTTTGCAGAGTTTCAAGTTTACATTTTATTTCATCTGTAAATTTCTCTTTGACTGTAATGTCTTGCAGTTTTTCTCTGTTATATGTTGGGTGTAATCTTTGTAATTTAGTATAGAAAGCTCTCTTAAGTTTTATTTTAAATTTTGCTCCAACGAGGAAGTGGTCACTGTGGCACTCAGCTCCTCTATAACTTCTGACTTGCTGTATGTTTGATGCATTTCTGTTGTTAATTAAAATGTGATCTATTTGATTATAGGTTCTCTTGTCACATGATTTCCAAGTTTGTTTGTGTATATCCTTTCTTTGTAGTCTGGTACTGCTAACCTGCAGTCCTTTGGCTTCTGCCAGGTTGATGACTCTCCATCCATTATCATTTGAAGTTGTATGTAGGCTTTCCATACCGGCCACTTTTTTATTAGTTTGCTCTCTACCTATTTTTGCATTGAAGTCTCCCAGCACAATCAGGATGTCCTGTTTGGGGGTTTCTTCTATGACATCTTCCAGATCATTATAAAAGTCTTCTTTAATATCATCTTCTTTCTCTTCAGTAGGTGCATGTACATTAATCATCGTTATATTTTTCCATTTACCTTTTATTCGTAATTTACTAATCCTGTCATTAAAAGCTTTAAAATTTAAAACGTTCCCCCATAACTCTTTTTTGATGACAAATCCTGTTCCTAATTCATGTTTATTTGTAGTAAATGAAAGGCCACAATGACCCAGACTAAAATGACTAGGTTATTTGTAGTAAATGTTGTTACAGAATGACCCAGACTAAAACGACTGGGTTATTTGTAGTAAATGTTGTTACAGAATGACCCAGACTAAAACGAATGGGTTATTTGTAGTAAATTTTGGTTAGAATGACCCAGACTAAAACGACTGGGTTATTTGTAGTAAATGAAAGGCCACAATGACCCCGACTAAAATGACTGGGTTATTTGTAGTAAATGTTGTTACAGAATGACCCAGACTAAAATGATGGGTTATTTGTAGTAAATGTTGTTACAGAATGACCCAGACTAAAACGACTAGGTTATTTGTAGTAAATGTTGAACAGAATGACCCAGACTAAAATGACTGGGTTATTTGTAGTAAATGTTGGCCACAATGACCCAGACTAAAACGACTGGGTTATTTGTAGTAAATGTTGGTCAGAATGACCCAGACTAAAACGACTGGGTTATTTGTAGTAAATGTTGTTACAGAATGACCCAGACTAAAATGATGGGTTATTTGTAGTAAATGTTACAGAATGACCCAGACTAAAACGACTGGGTTATTTGTAGTAAATGTTGGACAGAATGACCCAGACTAAAATGATGGGTTATTTGTAGTAAATTTTGGTTAGAATGACCCAGACTAAAACGACTGGGTTATTTGTAGTAAATGTTGTTACAGAATGACCCAGACTAAAACGACTAGGTTATTTGTAGTAAATGAAAGGCCACAATGACCCAGACTAAAATGACTGGGTTATTTGTAGTAAATGTTATTACAGAATGACCCAGACTAAAACGACTGGGTTATCTGTAGTAAATGTTATTACAGAATGACCCAGACTAAAACGACTGGATTATTTGTAGTAAATGTTGTTACAGAATGACCCAGACTAAAATGATGGGTTATTTGTAGTAAATGTTGTTACAGAATGACCCAGACTAAAACGACTGGCTTATTTGTAGTAAATGTTGGACAGAATGACCCAGACTAAAACGACTGGGTTATTTGTAGTAAATGTTGTTACAGAATGACCCAGACTAAAATGATGGGTTATTTGTAGTAAATGTTGTTACAGAATGACCCAGACTAAAACGACTGGCTTATTTGTAGTAAATGTTGGACAGAATGACCCAGACTAAAATGACTGGGTTATTTGTAGTAAATGTTGTTACAGAATGACCCAGACTAAAATGACTGGGTTATTTGTAGTAAATGTTGTTACAGAATGACCCAGACTAAAATGACTGGGTTATTTGTAGTAAATGTTGTTACAGAATGACCCAGACTAAAATGATGGGTTATTTGTAGTAAATATTGGCCACAATGACCCAGACTAAAACGACTGGCTTATTTGTAGTAGGCCTAAATGTTGGCCACAATGACCCAGACTAACATGGGAATCAAGAAATGTCTTGGGAAGTACAAGAGGCCGGTGTGACATTGACCCTATCACCCGCAGAGTGCCAATTAGTTTGTAAACATATAGGTCTAGCACCATATACCCAATGTGCTTAAGGTGTGAAAAAAAGGTCCTTGGTTTACTTGCTTACATTTACTAAATTGTCATATGTTGGTCAGTTATTCCTTAGGTAATAATAAAAGCTGTTACTAAAACTCATATTCTCCAAGTTGTTACTTTCAGTGTGTTTATAATTGTCACTTCATTCTGATACAACTTTTACTAAGTTGTACTTTTAAACATATTCTTCTAATTGTAACTTTCAGTGTGTTATTAATTGTCATCTCATTCTTATACAACTTTGACTATGTTGTACTGTTACTCATATTCTCATCATTGTAACTTTCAGTGTGTTATTAATTGTCACCTCATTCTGATACAACTTTTACTATGTTTACTTTTACTCATATTCTCCTAGTTGTAACTTTCAATGTGTTATTAATTGTCACCTCATTCTGATACAACTTGTACTAAGTTGTTATATTTTGGTCCGTTATTCCAGCTGTTACTTTTACTTATATTCTCATATTCTCCTAGTTGTTACTTTGATTGATCTCCTAAATGTTACTTTACTCCCATACATCTGTTACTTTTAACTCAATGTGACCCAGAGTATTATTACTTTGCAATAACAACTGCCAGGAGCTGAAAGAACTAATGCTGAATTTAAGAATCAATATCATTGCACACGGGACATTCCCACACACGGGACATTCCCACACATGCTCCCTTGTACATCCAAGAATGTCTCTTGTAGCCTTATTTTATACATATTCCATCATCTCCAGCTGACTGAGATATTGAGAGCCAGCCTGTCAAACATTATTATCATGATCATCCAGTGCCTAGCCGGGTGGCGTGGGTGATCATGCATCTCCATAAATCAAAATAACAAAATTTACTTTAATTGTACATTTAGGTTCTTTCTTTGATATCACCATGGCTTCAGTCTTTCTATTATTCAAGCTAAGGCCCGTTATTTCACTTTCTAAATACCATTGTATCTATCATTTCCTCTAGTTCCTTCTGACTTATTGCTATCAGGATGGTGTCTATAAACTATAATGCCAAATAAGCTAGTTTTCAGTGAAAGACTAAATTGAATTGACAGCAATAAAGAAAAAACAGAAACTTGGGCTATCTATAGTGGCTGTACAACTGGCATGACAAACGATATAACCACTCTGTGCAACTTATTAACAATACATAGAAATTAAGGATTAGGTTTGGTCTGAAATTATTATTAAAGTGAAAATTAATGGGCAATTAATTGCCAGTATTAAGGAAACACAATGGAAACCTGCATTAGCCATATTGGCAGTACATCTGGTTTAACAAAAAATGCTGCTACCCTGTGAAACTTTCCAGCAATACCTGAAACTATTTCAGACTGTGGTTTGATCTTAAAAAGGAAATTAATGGGTGTAGATGATAAGTCACATATTCATATAATGTACTTGTGCATTGAAAGATGTGTTCTATAAATCACATTTTGTTTTTTTTTGTTTTGCTAGTAACAACATATTCTTTTCTTCTTCTCTTTTGCGTTCATCTGGGGTGTTTTTTTCAGATGTGATTGCATTGAGTTTTTATGCACCCATGGGCCTAAATCCTTGGGCCAACTCATCCGACTTCTGCGTGCATTTTTTGACCAGGTTAGCACTCCTGGGAGACACTCACTTTTGTGGTGTCGTCTGCATCCCAGCTGGTCAAGTTGGAACGGTTGTAGACTTTATGGTCATCCCTTAAGGGAAGGCAGGGACAGTCCATAGCATTTTCCGCCATCCAGGGTGGCTTCCATAGTTGCAGAGCCGATACATAGCGCCCAGGTGCTGGACTCGCCGAGGGAATCGTCACGTCATGTTCATGGCTGCTTTAATTCCTCACTTCAATATATTGGGCATTTCGTTCACCATGGGCCGTTCCCGCACAAACCAGACCGGTCTGCAGATGGTATCCACTCAGCGAGTTTTCAGTTCGGACATGTGCTTGTCGTTGTGCCCGGATAGAGCTGTTCCAGGCATGACGGACATTCAGAAAACTAGCTAGTCAGAGCTGTTCCGCACATGAGCGGCGTTCGGAAACTACGTCGTCAGAGCTGTTCCTAGCATGAGAGACATTCGGACAAGACATTTCACTCGGACGTAAATGCGTAGTGCCAATTTTTATTTTTCCACCAATAGGACGGCACTTCCAACTTCGGCGGGCATTTAAAAATAAAATATATATATATAATTCTTGCCATCTGTATTCTATTGAACTGAACTAATCGAATGCTTGTGATTTGTCTCTTATAGATATAGTGGTTTTCGTGAATGTGTTTGTTAGTTTTCACACAAACATAACACCCAAGTTTCATAGAAATTGAAAACTAATAAACACATTCACGAAAAGAGAACAACGGCGAAGGTAGACTTTTGCATGATGGATAACATAATAAACAAATGAATGTGTCGTATTTCATGGAAACATAAACAATCAAATGCAGAGGTTCCCACGGGAAGGTTAACCCGGTCATCAAATGCCCGCAGAAGTCAGATATGTCGGCCTAACGGCACAAGAACGCAGCTCTGCTGTAAACAGGCACAATGTAATCACGTCAGAAAAAAAAATTCGGATCAACGCAGAAGAAATGCCGAGGTTCTAAAAAAATGGGAATGAAGAGTGAGTTGATGAAAGAAATAGAGTCTCATCTCATCTCATTATGTTCCTCTTGTACCTTGCGGTGTCGAGGTGAAGTATAAACAGCAGGAGAGTGCTCGCTAATGGGCTTCAAGTATTGATATTCCCATGGACTCTGTTATTCCCTGTGACCATCGTTTACATGGTCAGCCTCTTCCTCTGTTTCCCTCTGGTCTGTACATCATTGCTTGTTGTGGTATAAATATTTCGGCCACGTTAAAAGACATGATACTCTTATATGAATGTTCATCCATCACGAATGATGAGGACTATTCATTCATTGCATCTTTTGATTTGATTTGATGAAGAATGAATGACTTGTGCTTTAGTTTGGATTATAGTGAAGAAGTGGTTGCGCAACTCCGTCGACCTCACTCTCTCGTCTGCGTCCATCTGGTTCTTGTGGCGAGCATGGCAAGACGACAGGAGACAGACACAGATGCAGTGGACGTGAGGCTGCCACAGGCCAGGTATGCCTGTATATAGTGACTCTCACAGATAAATGGTAGCCTCGAGTCTCGTGCAAACGGCCCTTCCGTCAATTCCTTTAATTTTAAGTTTTAAGACAAGCATAGCGACAAGCGTATGAGCGTATGACTACTGATAGGATCAACCAGATATCCATAGGATAGATGGACTGACCGCCGAACAGACCACACACACATGCGGCTAGCGAGAATCTGCCCACAGATGATATTGCTCATCTAAGTTGCGAACAAATCTCCCAATTTATGGCTGAGCCTCATCAGTTCGCAATGCATATGAACTACTGGTAAGACAGACGGACTATTCACGCACACACAGGCCAAGAGTAGCATCGCTAAAGCGCGCCCTCCCGGTACAAGGTGATACATGCAAAACCACTGGACGCCTACCGACGAGCTTTCAAGCTACACCGGCAAGACTGACCGAAAAGCTATACCAGCTTACTGACTGCAGGCCCACTACTCATCGAGAGAGAGAGAGTGGGCGCTTATCGAGACTTTGTCGAACTGTCGTACAAATTTGCTCTTTTGCCAGCTCAAACCATGACCCTAGCGGTTACATTCTCGAAACGCCTGCCTCGCTAACTTGCGTTGGCTGGGAAGATCCCAGTTTGGTGCACCTCACACAGCCATCCAAGACAACGTACGCTAGACGCGGAACTGATCTTCCGAACTAGATCAGCCCTCAACACCATACTGGAGGGCAAGCGAGCAAGATGTGGACAGCGATACAAGTGGAAAGATAACTTCAAGAGATGGATGAATATCAGCCTGACAGAATGTACGTTCAGGGCGAGAGACCGTGTTAGAGATCCATTGCAGCCAACCTTCATTGTGGAGACAACACATGATTAATTGATTGAACATATTGACCAATAAAAGCATGTCATTTACGTCGAGAAAAGTACGTCGAGTGTTGAAGTGCAACATAGAACCTGTATATCTGTGTAGATGTGAAGCGTGGACAATGAACAGACAAGCCGAAAAACAGCTGTTGGCTTTAGAAATGTGGTTTCTGAGGAGAATGCAAAGCTTCCTTGACAAAATACCATGGACAGAGAGGAAAGTCAACGACCAAGTCCTACAAGAAACAACCCCACTTTCAACCCCCACTGGATGAAATGAATGGTCATCATCATTCTTGATGGACAAACAACAACAACAACAACAACACAAGAAACAAATGAAAACCGTAAACTGTTTCGAAAAATTAGACGCAGACAGTCACAATATTCTGAACACGATATGAATATGATAAAAAATAAAGTGGAGAACTTGGAGACTGCTAAGATCGAGGGGGCAGAGAACCAGGGGTAGGTGGAAAAGTAAATACCAGAATGGTTTGGCCACGTGGTATGGTCGAGACAAAAACACAGAGCTGATCCACGACTCTAGTGATTGTGTGAGATGGCGAAACATGACAGACCACGCTTATCGGCATGGCACATGATGATGATGGCGAAACATGACAGCCCACGCTTATCGGCATGGCACATGATGATGATGAGATCCTTTCCACCGCATCCCGCTAATTCTTGGGATATGCCCTCAGTGTCTTCTAACCGATAGCAAAGACTTGTAATCGAATAAAAATTATCCCAAATTCATAATCAAATTGCCCACCAATGCCACAGCCAGTGTCATTCACACGAAGCGTGTCTCTGAATGCAGTTCTTATCTGAATCTGTGCTATGAATATTTGAATTTTTCCACATTCATTTTTCAGCTGTTCTATGTACGTATGCGTTTCAGTTGATCCAATAATAATCATATTAATAATATTGTAATTAGCATTTACATTTGACTAAGCCTTAGCCGTGTGACGAGAGGGGTAGTTCACTGCTAAAAATTGAAGTGTACCTACTTGAACAATAGAGTCAACAGTAATATTATAAGTTTTAATCATCATCATCAAGTGCCCTGCCAGCTGGCTCTCCACAGATCTCAGTCTTTTGTGTTCTGGCTCAACTCTACTGATGGTATTCCTCCATGACACTGTCTCAATCCATCCAGCATCACTTCTCTTGATCAGCCTCTGCCTCCCTTCCCCTCGATCTTTCTAGTTGTCACGATGTTCTCCAATGCCTCTCTTCTCATCATATGACCGAAGAAAGCTGTTTGTTTCTTTCTTATTGTTGTACATAATAAATAATATGTTCTAGTTTCATTAGCCTGTCTTAGGCAGTCGTTGTTAGTTATTCTGGCAGTCCAAGGAATTCGCAACATTCGTCTCAGGAATCACATCTCTGTTGCTTCCAATCTCTTCCTAATTTGTTCATATACAATCCATGATTCACAGCCATACAGAAAAACTGGTTCTACATAGCATTTCAGCACTCTCTTTCTTACACTCATTGACAGTGACTTATTGCATAAGATACTCTTCACTTTCTGAAATGCAGCTTTTGTTTGCCCTATTCTGCACTTAATCTCTGTTGTACATCTTCCATCTGATGTTATAAATGCCCCTAGGTATTTAAAATTATCCACTTGTTTAAGAATTTTCCCTATGTCATATTATGGTGTCACCATTTTTTTTTTATATCACTATTGTTACTGTTTTCTTGGTATTCAAGGAGAGTCCTTTCCTTGCACTCTCTGTTACTACAGTGTCCAACAATTGTTGTAGGTCTTGATTTATCTGCCACCAATACAGTGTCATCTGCATAGCATATATTATTTATATTATAACCTCCAACTAGTATTCCTGGCATCTCTTTGATCTCTCTCATTATTACTTCGGTATATAGGGAGAAGAGATTGGCGACAAGACACACCCCTGTCGTACTCCTAGCTTTGTCTATTCATAATACCCTCTTTATTTCCCATTTTAATTGCTGCTACTTAGTTCCAGTAAATATTCTTTATTATTCTTAAATCTTCCCCATCAATGTTGATATCTTCCAATATTTTAATCAGTTCATCATGTTTTACTTTATCAAATGCCTTTGTATAATCTATGAAGCACAAATATATGTCTTTCTGTTTCTCTATTGACCTTTCTATTAGTGTCCGTAATGTATATATTGCATTGTTTTTGCCCTTTCCCTCCACAAATCTGTACTATTCTTCACTTCTTTCCATTTTTATTTTCTTTCTGGTTCTTCTCATTATGATTCTGAGTAGAAGCTTAGTGATATGGTTTTTGAGGTTAATTGTATGAATATCTTCACATTCAATTGCTCCTGTTTTTTTTTGGTATGGCTATAAATACAGATTTCAACATATCACTGGGTAAATATCCACTGCTGTAAATATTCAACATTTTGGTTAATATATCTACTCCAAATTCTCTTAATACTTCTAATTCTTCTATTGTGATTTCATGTGGCCCAGCTGTTTTTCCTTTCTTCATATGTTTTACGGCGTCAGCGACTTCTTGTTTTAGAATAGGTGGACCTTCTAAGTTACTTTCTTCTGTTAATTCTTCCCTTTCTCCATCATATAATTCTCTTATATACTCGTTCCAAGTAAGTTTTAATAGTTTTATTTTATCAGTTTGGCTTTTACTATTTTACTTTAGCTGGGTTATAATGTATATTCATTCATTCAGTAGCATGTGCCTTGTAGAACTTTGCTCCAATAACAAACTTCCTGAAAACTTCTCGCTCATAAGTAAGATCTCCCGCATCTGATACACCCATCTGGAGATCGTCTGCCACATCTTGCGCCCATCTTCTCTTTGGCCTTCCTCTTCCTCTCTTCCCAGGCATACACCCCTCCATTATTGTTCTCTCCAAACCTTCATGATGTTTCAAGTGACCAAAATATTTCAATTTTCTTGGTTTTATCATCTTTAGTAGCGAACTTCTTCAATATTCAGTTCTTGTCATGTGGATGCATTTTGTATTTTCTGTATCCAGGATATTCTAAGAACCCATCTATAGCATTTATATTCAAAGTCATTTATGCGCTTTTCAGCTTGTTTAGTAAGTGTCCAGGTCTCACAGGCATATGTTGCAATGGGAAAGATGCATACAAATCTAATTATTGTAGTTCTATTTGTCCCTCTCCACAGTTTATTCCATTGTTTTAGTTTTTGGAGAGCAATAGATATTCTTCATTTAATTTCCTTTGTTGTGTCACCATTGTTTGTAATGACCCAAGATATTCAAAAATTTTCTACTACCTCCAATGTTTCCTCATTAACATATATTTCTTTCTCCATAATAGTTTTTTCTGTATGCATTATCTTTGTTTTTACTATGTTAAGATACAAGTTGATACAAGTTGTGATTTTCACTACTCTTTTGGGTTGAGGTTATTAGTTGTTCTATACCATTCTGTGATGTGGATAGCAGTACTTATCATCAGTATATCAAATCTCTAATATTTCATGACCACCGATATTTAGGGCACCATATTGCACCCTCGCCAAGTGTGTCCCATGGACTAAAGGAGGGAAGGAGGCGTCTTACATCTCCTTTGATAGGGGTTACCACTATCCTGCTAACCATATATATATATATATATATATATATATATATATATATATATATATATATATATATATATATATACTAGCTGACCCGGCCCGGCTTCGCCCAGGCCCTGGAGGGGATCTATCTATCTATCAGTCTGTCTGTCTGCTTGTTTGTCTGTCTGTCTGGCTGACCCGGCCCGGCTTCACCCAGTCCCTGGTGGGGAGCATCTCATTTAATTCATATACGTAGTCATATTAGCTCCCGTTCCCGACTATCTGTCTGTCTGTCTGACCCGGCCCGGCTTCACCCAGTCCCTGGTGGGGAGCATCTCATTTAATTCATATACGTAGTCATATAAGCTCCCGTTCCCGACTATCTGTCTGTCTATCTGTCTGACCCGGCCCGGCTTCACCCAGTCCCTGGTGGGGAGCATCTCATTTAATTCATATACATAGTCATATAAGCTCCCGTTCCCGACTATCTGTCTGTCTGTCTGAGCCGGCCTGGCTTCACCCAGTCCTTGGTGGGGAGCATGTCATTTAATTCATATAAGTAGTCAAATAAGCTCCCGTTCCCGACTATCTGTCTGTCTGCCTATCAGACCTGGCGTGGTTTCGCCCAGCTCCTGGCGCACAGTAACTTAAAAGAATGTCCTTCCACACACCATCCATTATTTTTAATGAAAACTGTTTTTAATCACCGACATGACAGTTGATAACTTCTTTAAGCAGAAAAAGATGGGTTACAATGTTATGCATTATGCATTATTTTTATGAAAACTTTGAAAATGCCTTAAAGATTATGTCATTATTTATTATAACTTATATGCCTCTAAATAACTATAGACAAAGAGTTTAACAATAGTGCAAGTAAGTCCAACAATATGACTATAAAGTATATAGAAATGTTATTAAAAGTTATGCCCCTTGAAATAACTTTTCTAGAAGTCCCCCTGCTATATAGAAATTATATAATGAAAAATGAAATATTAAATGTTATTAAGTAAGTAGCCGATTTTACACTAAGAAACTATTACAGTCGGTTGCACAGGAATGAAAGGAAGACGTGTAGAAAATGTCATCTCAATCGGATGTACCGTTATCGAACGCATCCAATACATAGCCAACTACACACACACATACACTCTGTTTTATATATATATATATATATATATATATATATATATATATATATATATATATATATATATATATATATATATATATATATATATATATATATATATATTATATATATATATATATTTACACACACACACACGCACATGTTTGGTTTAGTTTAGTCCATGGATCAACATCTCGGCACACAGGTGTGACCCATAAGTGCTCCGTTCTACTCCTAACTCAAGTCTGAGTCTAGAGAATCTCAGCTCAGTGCACAAACTTTGTAGCACCGGCGAGGATCCTGAAATACTTTTCGTAGATTTCTCAAAATTTTGCCCGGGCAGCGCTGTTAGGCTACTCTTTTTCGATTTCCAACTGCCAAGGGATTTTTTTCATGCGCAACAATACACACGGGTGTCGGATCTCACTACCCAGAGACCAGGGGAAATTTTGTTACTAGATGTCTACATGAAAAAATCCTCGCCCTCCCCAGGGCTTGAACCCAGGACCTCCAGCACTCGAGGCGGGCATCATACCTCGAGACCACTCAACCCCCCCCCCCCCCGATATATATATAGTTAGTCAAGGTTCCAACTTCACGACAACGAGTCGTCCCCATTATGCTCCATTCCTGTGCCAGTGAATATTGCACAAAATGCTCCCCAGTATCCAATGTGAGCCGACTTCCTGGCCTAGAGGTTAGCAACTTTTCTCCGTAATCTTGTATACTGTTGTAACGTGACGACGGTGAGAATCAGCAGTGGTTCGAATCGCGTCAGTAACTTACGGGGTATGTGAGCCGGCTGCTCAGAAAGTAATGGCAAACTACTGAGCGTAATCTTGCCAAGAAATCAACAATCAGCTGAAAGATGCTGATGTTGACGCGATGTCCTGTAAAGGATATGCAAAATATATATATATATATATATATTTTGCATATCCTTTACAGGACATCGCGTCAACATCAGCATCTTTCAGCTGATTGTTGATTTCTTGGCAAGATTACGCTCAGTAGTTTGCCATTACTTTCTGAGCAGCCGGCTCACATACCCCGTAAGTTACTGACGCGATTCGAACCACTGCTGATTCTCACCGTCGTCACGTTACAACAGTATACAAGATTACGGAGATTTATATATATATATATCCAATGTGAAAAGTGGAATAGACAGGAGTCTTGGCAATCCAACAGCCAGCACAAGCACACTGTGCATAATGCCATCGCCAGAATGACAACACAAAAGTCGTCCACGAAAACCACAGTTCATCGTCGATGGACTTGGTAGTCACCCGAAAGACCTCATTGAACCGGGTTTTCTAGTGATTTTCTAGACAATTTAGTGTTCTGCATTCTGCCAGTTTCTGAACGAGAAGCCAACATTTATGTGCAACTGACCGATGTGTGAAGTCATTTCAGAAATGTTGTGGTTTTCGCTCGCTCACTTTGAACTCAAGCGTAGTCCATACACACTATTTACAGTTGTGATGGACTGAATTGTGCGTGTGGAGTAGCTTTCCATATTAACAGTATCCCTCGCCATCAGGCAAACCGACTCCGACTTCAGAGGTACTTGTAATTTACGTCCCCAAGTCAAGAACGACAGGTCAACATTTTAGGCCAGCTGTCCGGTGTAGGGGTTGAACTGCTAACCTCGGCATCAGCACAACGGATGTTTAAGAACACACGTTCTTACCTATTCGGCCATGCGGACCTGCATTTCAGAAATGAACCCACTGCACCACCCCAATGGCAATTTTAAGCGGAAATATACATCATTAATATTTTAATGTCTGTAATTACACTTTAATATTACCAGGGCAGCGAGGCGTAACTGAATGTGGTATCATGTTTTAGATATGATGTCATCTTCTTCTGCCTTTCATCTCCCAATGAAGCATAGGTTCTGAACCATCTCACACCAAACTCTGTGTAGACTTGGATTTTGCAGCTAAAGTTTTCTATGGAATGAGGTAGCCAGTCTCATCGCCAACCCTTTTATGACATGCTTGTTATGTTACAGTGTTACTATTCTTTGCTTTCGATATGAGCTGCAGTTAATATCTTATTTAAAATTATTTTAACACAAATGCACTGGTGTACTCATTATTAATACTAAATTAGAGCCATAGATGTGTCAGAAAACTGAATTTAAAAAAAATATCTTCAGCCATGTTAAATAATAAACGTAAATAAATAAATAAATAAATTGTAGACAATAAACATGCATTATGTTTAACTTTAGTAGTTCAATTCACAGTTTGTCTGATTATTTCTGTCTTGCCAAGGAAGGATTCTATTTCAAAGTTAACAGAAGACTAGTGGAAATTGTGAAAGTGTTAATAAATATGTTATTGAAAGATATTTTCTAGTTCAATCCCCTTTGGCAAACTCATCCTCGATGTGTATAGAGGAGCCTCTTGTTCTCCATAATTTCTTTGACAGCTGTAGGTTTCTAAAAGTGTGCTTGAGCTAAGTTTCCAGCAGTCCAGTCTTTCCCATGTCACCTGTTGACTGGTGAGTAAATTTGATCTTCACCATTGGCCATCGGATCAACTTGAATATTCTCAGCTCGGTAGGGTAGCTGACACCGTGGCGAAGGTGTTACGTGCGCAATTCACAATCCCGCATATCACGTTCAAAACACAGCTGCGGATGATTTGGAAGCAATCATCTTGCATTGGTTTTCATGCAATGGTATGAATGCTAATCATTTAGAAAGCAATGGCAAACTTCTGAACATAAGCTTACCAAGAAATCACAAATAGACAAAACATGGGTTTGTCTGCAACATTCTGTAAATCATATGCAATTTTAAATGTAGGGGTTTCTTTGGCTGTTATTATCTGATTACTAACCTGTCGAAGCATGCTGTTGACACATTCCGTGTTCACTGGTACACCACTTTTAACATCAGGATTCTCATTCCCCTTTGTGTGGAAAAGTGATTAAAAACTCTATTGCAGAGCAAGCACAACAGGGGGCTTCAGATCGTCAGAAGCAGTCCCCCTTCCCAGAATGTTTTGGCCCTTTACCTTCTTGACACCTGGGTGATTCTTCTTCTTCTTCTTTTTTTGTTCGCCTGAAATATGTCTATAACTGCAATGTGTTGTATGAATCTAACAAGTCTTTATTAGTTCACTCAGCGGTCCATAGAGTTTATCTTCCTCTGCTGTATCTCTAGGCCAGAAGGTTTGCCTGGATTTGTTGTAGTTTGGGCAGTCCTGGAGTATGTTCTCTGCTGTCTGCGATGCCAAACCACATGTGCACATGGCTGAGTCACCAATCTTGAATTTTGTATACATGTGGTTGCGTAATCTATTGTGTCCTGTTCTGAGGCGCAGAATAATGACCTGTTCTGGTCTGTCCATAACGTGGTAGTCGTCTTGAATAGGGTTTGGTGGCCATCTGACTGATTTGATCATGCTTTTCTTTTGGTGGTATGTAATGGGCACATCAGGCTGTTCTTCTTTTGCTCCTTCCTCATCTGGGTGATGACTCATGATGTCTTTCCCCTGCTGTGTGTTTGATCTTTGCGTTATCTTGCATTGTTCCGTGTTTGTCCCATGCCTGAAAAAAATGTCCCAAGCCACTCCTCCCTTGGGGAGAAGAGCCTCGTGCCCTCACACAAGTTCTAGCATCTGTGGCCGTGGGAAAAGGTGTTACCATAAGCACCAGGATAGCCCAGTTGTTGAGCTGAAGTTGAAGCCCTTTCATCGTTTCATTCCATGTCTGGTGGGGGTGGGGGGGGGGGGGGAAGAGACGCCCAAGGACCCATCATTCTCCCATGACTTTTTATATATTATCAGACTGACCACACATTAGTAGTATAAACTCCACGTTAAAGCAATCACAATAGGAGGCTTATGATTATCAGAAGCGGGCTCCAATTTATATTCGTGGGGGTGGACCCACTTGAGTCATAACTACCAGGATCCATGAGCACCAGTTTACTTCACAAATGATTCATACATTATCACATAGCGAGCAGGAGAAGGAACATCTTAAGTGACAAACCATGTGTTTGTATTTTTAGCCATGGGTCTAGGCCTGTTGTGTGTGTGTATGTTTGCGTATGTGCATGGTCATGTGTAGATTAATATAATCCGGTCAATGCATTCTTCAAACATATTATTTATTCTCTTGAATCCAATCAGTCAATCAGCACTTCAATCATAGGGTGTTTACCTTGAATCCAGTCAGTCAATGCATTCCTCAAACAAATGATTTGTACCCTTGAATCCAATCAGTCAATCAGCATTTCAATCATAGGATGTTTACCCTTGAATCAAACCAGTCAATCGGGCTTCAGTCATAGGATTTTTTATCTTGAATCCCATCAGTCCATTTAGTCATATCATTTATGGCCCTCCCTTTTACAGATTCATATAAAGCAGTTTCTAGTCTTATTTCATAATTGTTTGTCTCTTATTAATGAGTTTTTGTCATATTTGGGTCTCTCACTCACTCTCTCTATCTTTCTCACATTGCTCAAACGCACGTGTTGGTTGTCAATCCAAAACAGCAGTGAGTTTTAACCTTTAAGTCTTATGCCTTGGTGTTGAAAGCATCTGAGCTCTGAAAAGGGCAGCATCTATCAGAGTGAGGTTGATGTCTTTAGAGACTTTTCTCCCATCCCGGTGCTAAAGATCCCTCTTTGTGGGAACTGTGTGGCAGAGTACCCCTTCCCCTCTCCAACCTAAAATAACAGCGGTGTGTGCAAGACACAAACTGGAACTTCATCATTTCAGAGAAGCATATTGACATAATCAGGTCAGGATTTAGCACAGCACTTCCAGTCTGGTGGGATTAGCCAAGGTTGGTCATGTTTTCTCCATGGGAAATTTCTTCTTTCGTTCTCCTTGTGGGATTTTATTGTGACAGTCAATTCAAAATCAGCTGAAAACCATAAACTGATTAGAGAAATTAGATGCAAACTGTCAAGATTTTGGGGCATGCCATGAGGAGAAATAAACTTGAAAAGCTTAGCGACAACTTACAAACTTGATGGGAAAGAGCACGAGATAGACAAATTGATAAATACCTGGATAGCTAGGCCATGGCATAAGTGGCACAATACATAACTGATCTGACACTCTGCTGATCATGTGAAATGATAAACATTTATTGGCATGACATATGAAGATTATCATAGAAAACTTGACCAGAATAAAAATGTATCACAGAATAGGACACGCAAAAACTGCATTTTACCAAATGTAAATCTTATGCAATAAATACCTATCATTGGATGTTAAAAAATGAATTTTTGCATGCTGCATAAAGCCAATTTAAATATGAATCCTGAACAAATAGTAAGCAAACAACAAAATTCTCCAAGGTCTCTTTGATGTGGTTTTACAGAATAATGCTGACAATTTCTTGGACAGTCAAATGTGTAATATAATGTTTAGAAAGAAGCAAAGACAGCTTATCACAAACATCAGAAAGAGACTTGTAACTTTTTGATCACATTATGAGAATTAAACTAGAACATGTGACAACTGGAATAATTTGTAGAAAGAGAGATAGAAGAAGACAGAAGGTTCTTGACAGTCTTGTGTCATGGCATGAACTGATACGTGCTGTTGGAGATTGCAAAATGTGGATAAACATGATTGTGTACCACAGTTGGCAAAGCACTGGATGATGATGATAAGAATGAGGACAGAAGTGACACTTTGAAACTAGTGAATATATATCGCATATTCCAGAACATGCATCTCATAAAGAGCACTGCCCAACAGTTTAATACAGCTCCACAACAAACATTATCATAGTTTATATCAAATTGAGCTTATAATGTTGTAAGGGAGGCTGTTAAACTTGAAAATCATAATATACCCCTAGTGGATGCTTTTGTGGGGAAAGTTATGGAATATTTATGACATTTGTCAATTGTTTTGATTCAAGTCATTGCATCAATAATTAATTTCTGATGTCATTTCTTATATGAATGAAAAGGAAATAAAAAAGACACACATGAAAGGAAAAAGTTGGACAGTAAGAACAAAGACACATAAAATGTTACTGGGAAATCTAAACCAAACCAAACTCCAAAAGAAAACAGGGAAAGTGCCTACTAGTTATTTAAACAATATAAAATAACACAAAGCAATGCAGCTTTACGGAACACAATTATGGAGAACACAGAACGTTGCAACAACTTGCCTTCATCAACAAACAAATATATACACAAAACACAACATGTCATCATGGAGAAGATTACAGTGACTACATTAAGGCACGAGAATGGGTTACTGAAACACCTATAGGAACTAAAAGAAACTGTGACAAAGCAAGTCAGCAAAATGAAAGAGCACTAGAGGCTGAGAAAACTGGGGATATACTTCACAGGACTACACCCATGAAGTACAACATACAGATGAGACAATGGCAAGTCACCCACTAATGAAAGGAAAGATGGATTAAAAAACAATGTGTGTAACTGTGCCTGACAAACCCTCAGTAGGCGACAAAATTAGTAAAGCTGCTGTAATACAGAGAAAAATCATTGGAAAAGAAGACAAGAATTATTTTAAAAAACTGCAAAAACAAGTGGCCTTAAATATAAACACGGTGGCAACAGCCGGTTGAATGAGGTCCAAGTTTTTATGTTCTTTTATATTCTAAGAGCAGAGTACAATCAAAAGTTGGAGCAGCTGAGCAAAAGGTAGACTTAATACAGGTGGGCAAATATCTAGAGATGGTAGAATGGCAGTTTCTCAGAGGGTACAATCAGGTGATAGTAAGAGCTTTACTGAAGCCAAAGTTCATTGTTGGGATGGCATCTGATTGATTGATGCCCAACTTAGACACTAACAATAAATGGGAAAATAACAAAATCAGAAATGTGTGTATTTAAAATCACTGGTCATAGACTATTAATCATCATTACTTTGTCATCCCTGTGATGAAGCTTGACAGTACTGTCTCCAGCAATTTCTCTTGTATATTCTGCTAGGTTGGGTTTTTTTTCTTGATAAGATGTATGTACAATTAGATTGTTGATGTCGTCAGCTTGTCCCTTCATCGTGACTTTTAGTGCATTGTTCTGTCAGTTAAGGTGATGTGCGGGTCACAAAAATAACAAATTTGTGTCAGGTCAGCTATTTTTTTAATAGCTCATTTTTACACACCTTATCATGTCTTCTGTCAGATTTGGTACTTGCTTTTGTTTAAAAAATGTTATTTTAATGCTATTTTCATATTTTACTTAACTACCCTAGATGTCAAATTGCTTATTTATTGAAAGTGGTTACAAAATTGATGTTTTTCAAACCATAGCAACAGTATTTGCACAAAGAGATAGCTGTATGTATTATACACTGCTGTAAGCGTTATTATCTCCCCTGCATTGTTTGGGAATCTTTGGGATCGTGGAATACAATTTTCCAATACAAAGCTCATTCATTCAGGCCAACAATCTTCTGGAAACTTCCATTTATGGCCCTAACCCATAAGCATAAGCAAATGTGCAATTCACATTGGTTGAACTGACCACGTTGTTATCATATTTTTTCCAAGATGGCCGTTTTGATTGGTTTACATTGAGTCATTGACGAACACTTGACACTCTAAATTGAAAAATGCCTCGTCCCAAGAAATTTACCCTCCAGTCAGCTGCTCAATGTAACATATCTCAGTCTACAACTGGCAAATGCTCGTAATCACCAAGTCTACCAGAAAGTCATAAACATCACAGACAATTCTGAATGCGACCAAACTAAACAGCACTGGCACTTGCCATTTCAAAGTCTCACTGGGCATTTGAAGGTGAATCTGAATTATTCTGTGTCATTATGTTCTTCTCCAAGTTGTGGGAGTGACTTTTATTGTAGAAAAACCCGTAGCTAATTTAAAGGCGATACATTTGAATATATTACCTCCTCTAGCAACAAGTATGTTTACAAATTATGTCCACATATTGTCAGGTGTGTGAAACCACAAACCACATACATTTGAAGCATGGAAGGCATAACATCTCCAAACTGATAATAATTTCACAGGATCTGCTGGAATTATGAAGGCAGAACTGCAAGGGTACTGTGACAACAGTCTGTGGCCCATCATAAGCTTCCTATACATTAATACTTTCTGATGGTGACGCCAAAACATTTGCAGAGCTTACCAAGATCAAACCATATGGGGAGGACATTCAGATAGACATGGCTCAACTGTGACAAGCTAGAGAAATATCTTTTACCAATTTATGACAGGCTGTCTGACACTAATCTACTTAGTAGATGTGTGTCAGGAAAAACTCAGAATTCAAATGAGTGTTTACGCAGCTTGATTTGGGTTTGCTGTTCTAAAAGCAACTTTGCCACATGCAAGCGTGTTAGTTTACAGTTGTAACTGCAGCAAGAGAGACTAGGAGCATCAAGGATGCAGAAGAGAGTTAAAAATAGCTTGAAGTATAAGAAGGTCAAGCAAATTAAGGGACGCGAGAACAAGCGGCCAAACTGAAGAGACAAGAAGAGCTGCATGCCCTGGAGGGAGGTCCTGCATATGCAGCAGGATTGTTCTAATTGTCATGTACTGTTACAAACTGTTTTTCTGTGTAAAATAACTTGTTAAGGCATTAATGTGGCTTTATTAGTATAATAAAACATGAAAATGTTTATTTTTCCGTTTTCTCATTTTGCCATTTTTGTTTATTTTACTTTGGTATATTGGGAAAAATATTAGTGGATTCTGGACTCATAAAGATAGGATGAGACTACTAAAAATTAAGGCAAGACCTTTTGACATAGTAATTCTTCAGACGTACGCTTCAACTGATTATAGTGATGAACAGCTAGAAGAATATTATGAAGACCTACAACAAACACTGAAAGTTGTAAAATCATCAGAGGTAATAATTGTCATGGGAGACATCAACGCAAAAGTTGGAAAAACTAAATATAAGCGGATAGTAGAGCAACACGATATGGGAAACAGAAACAAAAGAGGAGTCCAGCTGATACAATTCTGTGAACAATCTGATTGTAACACATTTTCCCAATTTAACCCTAGAAAACTGTATACATGGAAATGCCCTGGAAATAGAATGAGAAACCAAACTGATTACATTATGATTAGAAATAGATTTAAAAACTATGTTATATATGCCAAAACATACACTGGTGCTGATATAAACTCTGACCTCAATCCTGCAGTCTTAAAATTACAAATGAAACTTTCAAGACAGGAATACGGACATCTAAGACACCTCAAATAGATATATCAGTATTGAAACAACCAGACATAAGTCAACTATACCTGGTTGAAGTAAAAAAAAAATAACTATGATTGGCTAATCGTTGAAAGTATGGAACAATAAAGACGAGAGGATATCCTGAGGATAAAATTAATACAAAATGGGAATGCGTAAAAACCAGTATTTTTTGTTTGTTTGTTCGCATATCCTTTTACAGGACATTGCTGTCAACATCAGCATCTTTCAGCTGATTGTTGATTTCTTGGCAAGATTACACTCAGTAGTTTACCATTGCTCTCTGAGCGACTGGCTCACATATTCCGTAAGTTACCGACGTGACAAGAACCACCACCGATTCTTGCGCACGTCACGTTACTCACGAGAGTGTACGGGATTATGGAGAAAGTTGCTAACTCCTAGGCCAGGGAGACCTAGTCAAAATTTGTCAGGGCGTGAGACAGACAGCATTGGAGATCCATTGCAGCCAACTTCATTGTGGAGATGGCACCTGATTGATTGTTTCTCAAAAACTGTTTGTCAGATCATAATGAAACTTTGTACACTTATTCTTCATTGTATTACTTAAATTATGTATAGAGTATTTGTGAAACAAAAATTTTCAATGATTACGTTACATTTTTAAAATTATGAAGGGAAAATAAAAATTGCCATGTAATATAAACATTTTTTGTCACAATGTAAAGGATCTATGAATGTACATATACCAGAAACTGAGCCTGTACATTAAAAAATGACTGTGTTAGATCATACTTAAGAAATCCAACATGGCCGCATTGACAGTATTTTATCGATCAGCAGTCTTCAGTATCAAACCCTATCATAAATTAAATAGTATAGAATTAAATTATTTCTGCCTCACATGCCTGAGTAACCTGATTTTCTCATGTTTACTTCACTGAACAGTAAACAGTGCCATATATTTATAAAATTCAAATCTAATGGCTTGATCATCATCATCATTAGCAGGTGCCTTGTTAGCTGGCATAATCTTCCAAGTCTCTCCACAGATCTCAAGCTCTGGGTGTCCTGGATCAACTCTGCTGATGATATTTATAACTGTCTCTGGAATGGTTTGGCACCTGTAAAATAATCATAGTTCTAATTGTGCTCCTTCTTGTTATTATGCATGATTTCCAAGCGCACACATGCTCTGTGTTACATTAGTTTCATTGTCATGATACATATCAATCTTACCCAAAACTTTTATTTTAACCATAAATAAAACGCAAAAAAAAACAAACAAACAATGTTCAAATATATGAGCACAACGTCATCAATATTTATTTATTATTGTCATAAAGGATTTCATTTGTCTTTACAACTGACATACAATTATGCATCAACAGTAATTTTTATGAAACATGCATTTAAAACAAGAAGCCATATTTTATTGTTAACAGTAAAGTCACATAACCATCCACAGAAATAACAATATCAGTGTGACAAAACCAACCAGATCCTGTGTCTGTACTCTGCAGGAAATCCCTTCGGTTGGAAATAGACGAGTGGTCTCCCGTCAGATCTTAAAATAGCTAGGGAAAACCCCGGCTAAAATAGTCCCTTTCGAGAAAATTCTAGGTTATTCTAGAAATTAAGAGGCAGAGTGTGTACGTGATGTTTGCAGTCACGTAGGACACACAGTCACATCGGGTTGCACGGGATTCTGGACTTCTCCGTGGCCCATGAGATTCTCAGGGGATAAGAAGGATTGGAAACTGCGCGCAAACAGCTCTGAGCAGTCAGCCGCCAACCCTCTGTCAAACAGCAAGGTCGCTATAATTGGACTGCTGTGAAATGATGTCTTTTCAACCACTAGCCAGAGCGGGACACTGAAGCAGTCTTAGTAGTGTGATTCTCTAATGCAAGGTACTACCTTAATACATTACTACCTTGCAGCTGTCCTTAAACAGAGCACCGGCCGCACAAATGTTTGTAACCGAGACGCAAATATTTTTCTGCCCGACCGTCCGCATATGTAATTAGCTGTATCAATCGGATAGGGAATATGTATGTCAGATGTCTATTGTGAATACCCTTGTTTGTTATCGCTAACACATCAGGCGTGTGTAGTTAGTATGACCTGCTCTGTTTTGAAAAACCGACGTTATGGTAGGAAATCTGCCAAATGCTGTTGTAGTAAATATATTCACATTGAGTGTTAGTGTAGGATTTACTATTAATTTATCACTGCTACTTGTGAGTGTGTTTTGGGTAATTTAACAGCTATGTTTAGCACGTGTGTTAACCTTGTTCATTGATTGCAAAGATAGGGCTGTGAGGAATTCTTGACACTAGTTAGGGTGTAATATCAGATGCATTATTAGTGATGAGTTATCGGCTTGAGCAAGCAAGCGCTGTGTTATTTGCTTAGCTGGATAGTGATGTAACTTGTGCATTAGCTAGAGGTGTTTTATTAATTCCTGGAACCAAGGTGTTGTTATTTCCATCAGGATGTGGAGGTAAGTATTTGCTAAGTGAGGACGCCAGTGCTATTACACCTCTATGTAGGAATGTCTGGTAGTTACCTGATAGAGGTAGTTAGGAATTACCTGTGGATTGATGATGTCACTACTTGTTTATTTTACCTGCCCGACTTAGTGTATTTGCATGCCCGATCGTGTTTATTTTGCCTGCCCGACCGAGTTGATTTTGCATACTTGACAGAGCAATGTGCTGCGCTGTAACCGAGGCCTTTGAGTTTGTACCGATCCGAACTATGAGCAGAATGTTGATGTATGACTCTACTGTCCTTCTCTTATGTAAACCCGACCCTGTTAGTGGGGGACACATCCACTAGGGAGTGGGAGTTACAACAGAGCGATTCAATCCACCCTTGCGGGAGGACTGAAGATTTATGGGATGGGGGGTTGGATGCCACTCTAAACAGGGCGACGTGGTCTAAATCGCCACGGAATGAAGGTGCTCTTTTTCCACAGCTGGCTGCGGGAAAGATTACTAGTGATATGTTAATGAATTATGATTTATGTAATTTATTAATGTTGTATATTCATTAATGAATTATGTTTAATTAATTGATCAATGGGTTAAGTGATTAATTAATTGTTGAGTTATATGGATGAGGAGGATATGTCCGGCTGGACACCTCCCAGATAATGAAACCTCTACACTGAAAGATAATTAGGTGTATTCTTTGCTTGTTGTTGGAGGAGAAATTGAGGACTGGAATAACACCAGGTAGTAGGATCCTATGACAGAGTCAAACATACTACTCTGGTGCTATTGGGCCAGATGTTGCCCAGACGAGTTACTTGACTATATATTGCACACTATTGCCCTCTTAGGCACGTACCTCTTTGTTGAGAGAGATGATCTATTATATCATGTTATGATATATTATTCTGATGCATGTGATGTAGTTGAGGTGCATGCGAGTCCTAGTTGCAGCCAAGTACTCTCACCGGCCTCCTTGTTTCAGGATCTGTTTATATGATGGAGATTCAAAGAGAGACATAAACTCAAATGGACCAGCTCATTCCAGTGCCAGTCAAGGTGATGTTTTGAGGCGATCCTGGAAGCGGTCGAATGAATTTGTCAGTGTCAACACATTAGAGAAACCTGAGTTTAGAACATCACAGTGAGTCTAAGCTAAGACAGCCGTGACGAGTCCGCCGAAGATTTGGTCAACAGATCCATGTTGGGTCTAGGACTGATGCGTCTCCTAATTCATGCTGGCAAGGTACTGGTGAATTTCTATGAAGACTCGAAGGTAACTCTTTAGTAACAGGTACAGGCTCAATGACATTATTTCAAGTTGAGTTGAAGGACATGTACTCTGTTGAACAGTCATTATGATGGCTAGTTTAAATATGTTTCAGGCCTGGCGAGGTCTTAGTGAGGTCCAATATATAATGATTCATCTAACTCCGGTGTGGATCTACATCTGTGATCCTCTACGAAACCTTGAACGTGGTCAATGACCCACAACAGTAGTCTGCTATTTTGTGAACCCCTGAGGGACAGACTTGTTTGGGTAGGGAGCTAGCCCATTCCTAGGTGTGTTGAAGGATTGTGTCATTGCTATTCTGTGAAGACATTAGATGCCTACAGAGCTGTGTAGAAGTGACATTGTGAATATGGTGAATTCTTACAATGACATGTTGGATTATTAACCAGTGACCGAGTTAGTACAGGGAGCCAACGCTCCAGTAGTGTGTTGCAGAATAGTTCATCCCATTAGCTTGAGATGCCAAAGAGGCTCTTATCTTCTATTGTATTGTGCAACAGTACTTATCATCAGATGGGGACATCTAGAACTCTAGGGTCGCCCCATTAGTCATCAGTAGAGTGGAACTTGTGATTTTTTCCTTCATCGAGGGATGACTAGCAAACATTGTTGAAGTGCCAGTCAGGTATCAGACATACACCTGACCAGTCCGAGATCTTACTCACAGTGGAAGGAGAGAACTCTGGAAGGGTCAATGACTTGGAGTTCCTTTGCACTAGAGGTTCATCGGGTGAGTCTTTAGCCACGACTGGACGACAGCACGAACTGAAGTCACATGCTCTGTGATGATGATTGATCATCTGTAGATCTTCTCCCTCTCTGAGTTCAGTTTGACGAATTAAGAAATTAAATTTTGATTTGTTGACCATGGCTTTGAGTACTAGTATGACTGTTGTCTTGTCCGAGCCCCCTGTGAGAAGGAATCCATAGGTGGGGAGGGAAGGTCAGCTGTCCTGGCTTGTGTGGGGCCCTACAGATGTAAAGTCCTATTAGGGTGGTTGGAGCAAAGGCTGGGGATATTAACTGTTATTAACATACCTGTCCAAGCCCCGGGGGTCATGTTACAATCAGTTATGTTAAATAAATATAGCACTTCGTCATGTACATACATTAATCATTGATATGCATTTAAAAGAAATAATAATAACGTTAAATCTATCATTTCATGGTGTACATACATTAATCGTTGACAGAGGGGTCTCTGTGGTAGGAAGTGGTCAAGCAGACTGCCTTGTGTGCTAAAGGTTTTGGTTGATTCCCCACTTCATCATTTGTATTGTGCAATCCAAATATGAATCCATGGTCTTCAGTCTATGAGATAGACAGCTTGACCTATTCGCCATTTTGAAAGTTTCATAAGACCGCTAAAACATGTACTGCAAGAGTGTTCAGTACATGTAACACAGGGATATTTATTACTAAACTGACACTTCAGTTTAAAATTTTGCCACACCTGACAGCATTTACAGCTTTCAAGCACATGGATGTATATTTCAGGAGATGGATCGAAGGGTAATAGCGAAAAAGGAATCCTGTCTGTTGTTGGTTTTATAATGTCTACAGCAGATTTAAACAACAGTTTGTCTTTCAACAACCATGGTAGAGGTAACTTGTCGACACGGTTCTCACGGCCAGGGGTTGTCCCCACAGCAGATGATACTTCCACAAAAGCCAGGCTGAACAGGGACACTGGCTGTGAAGACATCTCACCAAGCAGATTCAAACACTGCGCATAGTTTTTATTTTCCAGATATGAACTAACAGTTTTGTTATGCGCTAGTGAAGTCAGATCAGATTTTGTAAGCCACATGATGTCAACAAAATGACGAGCCATGGATACATTACCACTTATCAGTGCTGTACATAAAGGTGATATATCAAATGTGGGATCAGCAGGTGAGAAGTAGTTAAAGTATTCGTCTGACCTTACAGTTATGGGCCCTGTTCCATTTGATATAAGTTTACAAATAATGTCACTGTCGTTACAAAGTAAAATTCTATGAAACATTTTAGGTTGTAAATAAGACAAACAGGCACCATGAACAAGGAAAACTGCTAGGCAGGCTGTTATATCTTTGTTATCAATATCCAAGGGCTGGAAGTATGACAAGGCCGTCTTTGTCCTATCTGTTTTACTGACGGCATTAACGTCAGCTCCTGCATTTAACAGATCCTGTACAATAGTTTTGCTGTATTTGCTTGCAGCCAACATTAATGGTGACAGGCCATCATCATTTTGCAAGTTAACATCGCAGCCTGCATTAATTAGAGTGGCTACCATGTCGACATCCCAGTCATCATCGTAAAAATCAGTTCTGTTTATTGCATGCAGCAAGGCTGTGTTGCCATTGTTATCTGTTATGTTCATATCAGGGTTGTGATTTATCACTTCTTTGACGACATCTACATTGCTGTATCTTGCTGCATGCATCAAAACTGTCAATCCTTCATTATTTTGTGAGTTGATAAAATGTTTGTCTTTAGCATATCTGATTAGAAATTCAGCATTGATCTTACAATATCGACAGACAGAATAGAAAAAGACAGTATCACCTTCAATGTCTTTCCAGTTAATGTCAGCCCCGTAGTCTAATAGTAACTGAAGCAGATCTGTACTGTTGTTGGTTAAAGCCGCAAGCATTAATGGCGATGTATCACCATGAATATTAGGAGAAGCCCCATTTTCCAGCAGTACTTTTACTAGCTGTAGCTTAGATGCCTGGAACATATATTCCCTACCTAGAACCAGATACAGAGGAGTGTAGCCACCACATGTTTCTACCAGCTTATTTACATCTGCTCCTTTCTGAATGAGAAATGAGGCAATTTCTCCATCTCCGGACTCTGCTAATAATTCTTCCAAACAAGGATACTCGCACGTAATGTCAAATGCAATATCAAAAATACGGCAAATGAATTCAATATTTGTTTCTCTTACTGCTGACAATAACAAATCCTGCTGATATTTACAAATATATTGTTGAGTCTCTTGCCTGCAATACACAAGCAGGAAGTTCATGTAGGCCACACTCCGGTGAAACATGATAATGTAGAAAGCACTTTTTGGGTCCAAGTTTGCACCATACTGCAGTAGAAGTTTAGCACAGTCTGTTTGGCCACGAAGAAGGGCCCAGTCAATTGGTTGGTAACGCAGTACTTTATCATGAACTTTGGCGCCATATTTTAACATCACTTCAACCACATCATAATGACCACCTGCAGCTGCAATACTTAACGGGGGATTTCCAAACCCAAACGTCCTATCTGTCTTGTTCAGATCTGCACCATGCTGACAGAGCAACTCAACCAGAGGATAACTGCCAGCTTTAGTTGCTACATTCAGAGGGAAAACTGATGGTCCACCATTCACATCCGCTCCTAATTCCAAGAGTCGTTTGGCCATTGCAACATGATCTTTGGTAATCTGGCTAAATTCACATTGAAAAAAGTTTGTGTAGGCATTACTAACCATCCTGGTCTTAACTTGTTCATCTAAATTTACACAGTCTAAAAATATATCCAGAAATTTCACATTGCAATCTTTAACTGCAGTGTCTAGCGGTGTTTTGTCACTGTCATAAATTGTATATTTGTTTGCTCTCCTCCACACAGCATCAGAGATTAGTTCCCTACTTGACCGTTGCCTGCCCTCTGCTGCATTCATATCTGTGTTGAGTCCCGTGGTTTCAGAAGCAGGTCTTCCTTCTTGTGTCAGACACTCTTCTGTTGATTGAATCCTGTCTCCCTGGGAAGGTTAACCCGGTCAATAAATGCCAGCGGAAGTCAGATGTGTCAGCCTAACGGTGCAAGAACGCAGCTCTGCTGTAACACAACACAATCACGTCTGAAAAAACTAGAGGATCCTATCTGCAGCAGCAAGTCTTGACATCTTCTGTTCTGATATTTTCTAACCTGAAATGTAAGAACAATAACTTCAACATCATGTCTTATTCTCTCTAAATATTCATTAAGAACCCCTTTACCGTGGAAAAAAAAATTTTTTTTTGTTATGCAAACTGTGTATTTTTTTTCTTTCATAATTTGATATGTTATGTTGTCCTGGCAAAATAAAATGTTTTTTTAAGTGAAAATGAGTTGTCTTTTAGAAATTGTGAGGAAAATAAGAAATGTTCTGTACTAAATGGTACTGTTCAATAACGAACTAAACTGATACGTATATTAGATGTCAATTGTTTTTAGTAATTATACTTGGTGTGGTAAACACCAAAACATGGAGCTGCACATAGTGCTGTGTCACACTCCGGACAGTAGTATCGTGTCTCTTTACGGAATTTGAAAAAATCCGAAAAAAAAAATCTGAAAAAAAAAAATAAAAAAAATATGAAAACCCAGCCAAGTTGTTCAAGCCCGTACTCTGTAGATTCCAAGCTTGCTAATAAAAACTATGCAAATACATGCCCATAGGATACATGTATGTACGCATACATCTACACAAGCTATACTATGCATAAATTATAATCATACTACAAAGTTATAAATTATAATCATAATAAAATCACAATAAAAAGTTTTTTGTTCTTTCGTACCTTTTTTTTTCTTGTTTACTGTCCACTTTCACTTTTGGCATCACGTGATGACCTACTTTTATCTTCCGCTGTTGAACTGGCTGTTGGATTAGCCGCCCTATGCATTTCCTATGCTATTTTTGTATTAACACGAGTTTACTCGGGACGCACGGCACACAGAAGACTTTTACATCTGATGACGAGTTAACTCGTGATGCACGGTTAAAGCCAACAATTTTTATGACGAGTTAACTCGTGACACACGGTAAAGGGGTTAAGTGCAAAGTACAAAAACTTGTGTTACTATGATTGAATTTAATAAATATTAGTCAGGCGTGTTCTGGAATTCTAGAATATAACATCATTCTAAATTCTTAAAAGGAATGCACAAAAAAATAATAATTTACGTGTTTTCTTACACCAAAAATGTTGCGACACTGATGTGTTTCCATATGCATGTGCACAAATGCAGTCACCAGCAGAGCTAGTGCCACTGTGACAGTTCACAAAAATGACAGTTACTAACAATAACCTGCCTAACAATTGTGCTTTGCCATTTTATATGAAATAGCAGTCGATAGAAGCTAGGTGCGAAGTTCAGAATTGTGGTTTCAGGGAGTGAAGAGACCAAGTTGCCTGAATGGGCATGCTCATGGCATCCTGCTAGTCAAAATCCTAAAAGTTGTTGGAGTGTACAGAAGCCATTATTCATCTGAATGATCACACAGCAAGGCAGCAATTACCCTTACAGCTTTCTGGCAGGGGGTAAAGTGTGATGCCATTAATCAGTGCCCTAAGATTAGAAGATCTATCTATCTATCTATCTATGTATGTATCTATCTATCTATGTATGTATCTATCTATCTATGTATGTATCTATCTATGTATCTATCTATCTATCTATCTATCTATATGTCTATCTATCTATCTATCTACCTACCTACCTACCTGTCTGTCTACCTACCTACCTATCTTTTTACCTACCTACCTAGTGTTTTATTTTTTTGGCCTCAATATAAAAGAGACACAACTATTTTCATAGTGCAAAACATGTAATCATGTTCCGTCTCTGAATGGTAAACAGCAGAGTAGACAGTCATTCACGAAGACTCAAAGCGGGTCTGTCACCCATGTGTATGTGCGAACATACTACACAGACAGCTGAACAGATCCTTAAAAATGGAAACATGATGACTAAATTGCGGTATCATTTCTGGTCACTCCATATGCACATTAACACACAGCTATTTGGAAGCTTTCACGAACTCAATATAAAAAACTAACATGAATACTTATGTACACTTTATTAACCAGCAGCTGAAGAAACAAGAAGGAAATGAAAAATAAGGTAAGAAATATATTCCTTCTACTTTCCTGTTAATTTACAAATTATTTACCCCGTGCCTCTGTAAATTCTCTGTCTTTACTAATATTACACATTGCACCCCTCTCGGGATTCTCCGTGGTGAAGTGGTCAAGCCGTCTGACTCGTCCTTCATTTCGCAAGTGCATTTGTTCGGAGACTCCCGAGGGTCATCGCTGGAGCTACGGAGTTCGTGCTTTGTGCGATGCTTTCCGCGCTGCGGAAAGAAACTGAGCAATATGAGATAAAAACCCGGTGCAATGCTGCCGACCCTGTAGATTTTAAGCTACTTCTTTCATTGCACTCACTCCCATACGAATCCAGGTTGTGTGTACGTCTTTGTGTGTCATCTGAATTGGCAGGTCTCACATTACTGTAAACATAACTTTGTTAGCGAGAAATCACTAGTTGTTCAGCAAAATATCAAAGGAATGTCGCCGTTTTCAATGATTTAAGTTGTTTTTGGACCTATCAAAGACATATTCCTTGGGTGGGGGTAAATATACGACGGCTGGAAAAATTTCATAACGATGCAACAGACAGTTTTCAAAATAATTGATCGTGAATGAAGGCATTCAAATCAGGACATACTATAGCTCCCACACTCTTTGGAATATACTTTTCACTTCTATTGAAATATGACTTTTGTGATCAGGATGGTGGTATGTACATTCACTCATGCTCAGATGGCGGCCTCTACAATGCTCATAGATTGAAGGCCAAGACCAAAATTAGGAGGGTACTGATCAGAGAGTTGCTTTTTGCAGATGATGCTGCAGTTACTACCCGCTCTGAGGAAGAAATACAATGTCTACTTTCTGCATTTTCCAATGCTTGTTCTGAATTTGGTTTAACAATTAGCAAAAAGAAGACACAGATTATGTCACAAGGTGCACATGCGGTACCATCAATCTCTATTGACGACGCCGAACTAGAGATAATAGACCATTTTACAAATCTAGGATCAGTGGTAAATAGCAAATTATCCCTAGATCAGGAAATCACCATCCGGATTGGTAAGGCAGCAACAACAATGAACAGGTTACGAAAAAGATTCTGGAAGAAAAAACAAAAGTCCTTGTCTATCAAGCCTGTGTCCTTAGTACTCTTCTTTATGGCAGTGAAACCTGGACAACTTACTCACACCAAGAGAAACGTTTAAACAGCTTTCATATGCGGTGTCTGCGAAGAATTCTTGGTATTAAGTGGCAAGACAAAATCACAAATAATGAAGTATTGGAAAGATCAGATTGTGTGACTGTTTATTCCATGCTTAGTCTTCATAGACTTAGATGGATAGGACATCTTAGGAGGATGGATGATGGTAGAATACCAAAGGACATCTATTTTGGTGAATTACAGATGGGTAAGAGATCTCAGGGTCTGCCTCTACTACGATACAAAGATGTGTGTAAGCGGGAAATGATTGATATAGGCATTGATAATGCACATTGGGAGCAAGTCGCCGCTGAACATGTTGCATGGAGGGCAAACATAAGAAATGGAATAAAGACAAAGGAGAAAATTATTGCAGATAAGTCACACACCAAGCGTGTGAGACGTAAGATGGTGCATGATGGTGGAAATGACCATGTGTTCACATGCACCCACTGTGAACGAACATTTACAGCGCAAATTGGCCTTATCAGTCACATTCGCTACCGCCATAGGTAAAAGTTATTATGCCTTTTTAAAGCACAAACTATCGCCTGTCAAGACAGCAAGGTGCCAATGATGAATGAGTAAGGCGAACGAAAGAAGAAGAAGAAGAAGCATTACATTACGAAGGTCAAGGACTGTTTACAAAAATAGATAATTAGAAAGAAATTTTATCAAAAATGTTAAAACAATCATAAAGGTACATGAAATTCTTTAAAATTCAACAAAATAACTTAAAAACGAAGTAAAATGTTTAAATTCATAAATGCTCCCGCAGGCCGCATAACATCAGTTGGCGGGCTGCATGCGGCCCACGGGCTGTAGTTTGCCCACCCCTGCCCTAGTCCATATTTGCCTACTATGCATCTGTCATGTTGATTTCCAACTTTGGCATTCAAGTCACCCATTATGATATTTAATTCTGATTTCTTGAAGGCATTTTTCCAAATCCTTATAAAATTCTTTGATACTGACATCACTGTCTGCTGTTGGTGCATAAACTTCTATTACGTTGACATCAAAAGGTCTTCCACTCAACTTCACCAGTAACACTGCCTGATACAGTCCAATATCCTTTGATCGATTTGATCAATTTGGATCTCTCTATATCCATTATAACTGCTACCCCTCACTGTTTTTTCTCTCCACCAGAATGGATTATGCTATATTACTCAGATGTTATAATGCCCATTCATTTCCATCTGGTCTCACATATACCTAACATGTTAATATTTAGACTTCTCATTTCATTCTTGTTATCAAATGTTCTTCTTTTTCTTCTTCTGTGTTAATCTGGAGTGTTTTTTCTCTCATTGTTATCCACACCCCAGCTGGTTGATTTAGAATGGTCAAAGACATCACGGTCAACCCTCAAGTTAAGGCAGGGGCAGAACATGGGCATTCCCCGCCATCCAAGGAGGCTTCCATAATTGCAGAGCCGACACATAGCACTCTGGTACTGGTCTCACCCAAGGAATCATCTCGTTCTGTGCATGGCTGCTTCATTTCCTCACTTCTGTATGTTTGGCATTTTGTTTGCTACTGGGCACTCCCCACACAAACTAGGAACGGTCAGTCTGCAGCTGACATCCACTCAGTGAGCTTTCGGCTATTTGTTGACCAAGTAGCCTTCCCGGGTGATTCGAAGGACATTACACTCAACTCTGATGTTTTTGCGTTGTGCCTGTTTTATTTGCGCCCTTAGGCTAACACATCTGACTTTAGCGGGCGTTTGTTAATCAGGTTAGCCTTCCCGGTTATCACGTGTTCCCAGACCCACTCATAGATCTAAGTTCCCACTTTCAATGTTGTTACTCTTTTGCACTCAGTCGCCTGCTGAGGGTCTGGAGTCACCTGTTGCACATGACTATCCCTACTGGGTGAGGCTGCTCCTATGGCACACCCATTTACACCGTTCCTATGAGACTAAAAAACATTATTTTCTTGGCATCTGTACAGAAGGTAGTTTGCCATTGCTTTCCTTCTTAGCAGTGGCCATACTGTTCGATGACCGAGGCCATTGTGTCCAAAAAAAAATAGATCTGCCTACCGTCGCGAAGATGGAAACCATAACCTACAACTAACTGTTGGCTGCTCTTTAGCTTCATCCTCCACACACATCCAGCACACATGGCTTCACAAGACCCTGATTCGGGGGGGGGGGGGGGGGGGGCGCTAAGCAGGTACTCCATCTTGCCCAAGGATATGACCATTCCTTTCTATCTGGTCACATATACCTAACATGTTAATATTTAGACTTCTCATTTCAATCTTAATATTATTAAATCTTCTTCTTCTCTTCTTCGTTCATCCGGAGTTTTTTTTCATCACTGTTGTAGGCTAGCGGAGGGACAGCCCGTCAAGGACAAGTCTGTCCTTGATACTGGCTTCGAAATGTGAATCTACACGATTTCATGATTTTTTTTGTTGCTTATCCCTTACGGGACGTTGCAGTCAACACCAGCATTTTTTCAGCTGCTGTTGATGTACTAGGCAAGTGTTACGTTCAGTAGTTTGCCATTGCTTTCTGAACGACTGGCCCCTATACCCTTTTCGAAAAAACCAGCACCGCCGTGTTTCGAACCTGGGTATATGGGCTCGCAAACCGCGTTCGCAAGCCCTTAGCCACAGAGACCGGTTCATGATAAGATATAGTTATATATAATAATATAAATATATCTCCAGGGCTACGACACTCACATCTGGGATTTGACAGAATACATGATTGAATTCTACATTCAGTTCTGTTTTTTCCTTTTATAATGATTTCTTTGATAGTTTTACAATACATGACTTAAACTGTTGCAGAGTTTTACCCAGCAGATTGTATTTTAATATTTATACATGAATTGAATAGATCGTTGAAATATGTTCTTATGTACAACGAATAGTTAAAGGGAGGCACTATTCGCAATTCCATTGCGAATAGAAAAAAATTATATTCGCAATCGAATTGCGGGAAGTAACAAACATTTAAATAGGAATGTTCACTATTGCGAGTTTAATTCTGCCGATTTTTCCGTAATTTTTAATGAATCACTCTTCTTCTTACTTCTGTCCGTTATTTTGGCATCCCGTTTTATTTTTACATTACGTTAGTCCTGTTTAAATATCAAGAATAATTTTTAGAACAGGTATCCCCAATACAAATAACGGTCCCTACAAATAATTCTGTCCCCCAGGCGAGTTCAAGAATTGTTAACTTTCATTTCTGTACTGTACACTTACTGTTACCAGGCATCTATGTTTACGTTACCGTTCTACTATTTATGCCCTGATAATATCGCAGCAGTGATGATTCTCTTAATTTGACACTTTCTATGGCCTCCATTGCATCCTATCTGAGTGACTCTGTTCTGGTCCAAGCTGACAGTAGTATGCTTCGCCTCAGCAAGACATGATTAGGCAATTCAAACACCAGGCTTTCGATTGACTGGCCTCATTAATTAATAAATAAACAAGGAAAAGGAAATGCTACGCCACTACTATAAAGTGCAGGAAAACCCGGTATTTCTGAAGCAGGTGGAAAAGAGAGAGGAAAGAGATAGATAACGAAGATAGTGTGAGAGTCAGAGATATGAGAAAGATGTATTGAAAGACATTAAAGAGTGGTAAAGACAAGAAAGGGAGAGGTGGGAGATCGAGACTTAGAGCAAGCGAGCAAGAGAGAGAGAGAGAGAGAGAGAGAGAGAGAGAGAGAGAGAGAGAGAGAGAGAGAGAGAGAGAGAGAGAGAGAGAGAGAGAGAGAGAACTCGTGTTCGGGTGGCTGAGCTCCTTTCCCAAGACAACAAAAGTAGAGGACACATAAGAACAGAAAGACAAGTGTGCAGGTTCTTGCGGAGCAAGATAAACAACACCTAATACACAAAATCCGTAGAAAACATATGCCTAAAGCGAAATCATCAGAAAAGCATTGGTGTCACCTAATTCCTGAAAATGGAAAAAAAAAATGTCACCTCCCGGTTTGGGAATCGAACCTCGAGCTCCCGTGTACCAGGCGGAAACACTAACCACTATGCTACTGAGGACACGTTAACGAATCAACAAAATATTGTAATGTGGACACACGCATAGGAATAATCACGTGATCTACTTCGATTGCGAATATAATTTTTTTCTATTCGCAATTCCATTGTGAATATAATTTTTTTCCGATAGTTAAAACATGTTGAATTCTGCTCTCATTTCTACATTTTATTTTATTTTGTCATTTGACATGATTAAAATATCTGTTGAAGACCATTTTACCCACTGACCTCAGACTCACATGTTTGCCGTGTTGGTGTACTCCTTAGGACTCAGTAAGGTTTTTTTTTTTTTTTTTTAATTATTATATTATTATTATTATGGTAACTGAGGCTAAAATGCCTCCGTTAAAATTGAAACATTAAACTTAATTTATGTGGATTTTCAAAGGCTATCTATCTTGCTTCGGTGGTCTCATAATATTATTAATTAATATAATAGATTAAATCATTCAATGTGATTCAAAAACATGATCGATGTATCTAAATATGGTATTATATTATAATTATATTAATATTATTATATTTACTAATTATTATATTAATTATTATTATAAAATACCCGGCATGTTAATTCGTAACTTAGCTATTAATTAATTATTCCAGTCTTATATGTGAGACGCGGTTTCATATTGACTTGTTAACTGTTATTTTAACCATATAAGATAACTATTGAAATACAACATACATACCTATAACAATCCAAAGACACTCATGAAAGTATGTGTATAAAGATAGCGAAATCAGGCCAAGACGGAGATTCGCGTGAGTTTTGTTTACACTTGGGCAGGTTGTGTCATCCTTGGTGAATGACTGCAATTATGATATTTCGATACTGCAGCGGAATTACCAGGTTACATTTTGATTTTAAAGCCAAACGGAAATCGAAAAAAAAGCCAAATAAATTTATGTTAGTTAGACGACAGATCCGGTTAGCGGGGTAGGGGTATCCCCTATCACAGGAGATGTAAGACGCCTCCTTTCCTCCGTTAGTCTACGGGACACCCTTGGGCAAGGTGGAGTACCCGTTTAGCCCCCCGATCAGGGTTACGTGAAGCCATGGAAGCAGGTGGTGGATGGAATGTGAGAGCAGCCGACAGATTGTTGTTGGTTATGGTCTTGCACTCTGCGGCGATAGGCAGATGATCTCATCAGTAGAAACAATGGCTATGGCCACCGACTAGTGCAGTCACTGCCCAGAAAGGAAAGCAATGGCAAACTACCTTCTGCAAGACTTGCCAAGAAACCATAACAACCATAAAAGAAAACATAATAAGAAAGAGATCTGGTGGCGAGACCCCCAGGCCAGGCAGATCAGATAACACTGGGGAAGAGTGTCACACAGGCCTACTACACTAGTAGTAATCGTGATGACGGAGTTAATCCTGACTGTGTTACCAAGGAAATCCCCTGTGTCAGACTAAGAAACAGAGTGAGAATAGCAACGTGGAATGTGAGAAGTCTGTATGAGGGAAAGCATAAAGTAGTGTGTGATGAGATTGAGAGGTTAAACATTAAAATTTTAGGAATTAGTGAACATCGCTGGAGCGGCAAGGGACATTTTACAACTGAAAATGGAAGTATTTTCATTTATTCTGGTAGAGACGTCGGAGGCCAAAGTGGAGTGGCATTTTGTTTAGATAAGACAACTGCAAAAGCTTTAATGGGATATAATCCAGTTAGTGATAGAATCCTCACCATTAGACACAAAGGCCGTTCACAAAACACAACTCTCATACAGATATATGCACCTACTTCAACAGCAGAGGAGGACGAAATTGAAGATCTTTACAACACACTACAAGACACATTAAATAAGATTGGTCATAAGGATATAGCAATAATAATGGGAGATTTTAATGCAAAAGTAGGTGCAGGAAGAGCTGAAAATGAGAGACACGTTTTAGGAAAATTTGGATTAGGAAATAGAAATGATGCAGGTGACAAATTAATTGAATTTTGCACAGAAAATGAGTTAACGATAGCCAACACGCTTTTTAAACAACATGCAAGAAGACTCTTCACATGGAAGTCTCCAGGCAGTATTACCAAAATTAAGATAGATTATATTTTAATACAAAGAAGATGGAGATCAAGCATAACATCTGCAAATACCCTACGAAGTGCAGACTGTGATACAGATCATCAGTTATTAGAAGCAGATCTGAAATTAAAACTCAAAAAGCTTATCCGAGGACCAAGGCCACTTCGTTTTAATCTCATAAAAATATCGGATGCATACACTGTAGAAGTTAGGAATCGCTGAGGCCTTGATATCTGTACAGGAAGAAATGACACCTGATGAACTGGCAGTACAAGCTAGAGATATCTTGATAACTGCAGCCAAAGATCTAATTCCGACCAAGAAAAAAGCAACTTAAGCCATGGATTACATCAGACACGTTAGAATTAATGAAACAACGAAGGGAGCTGAAACAGAAAGGAGATTAATCCGATAACAGCAGGATGAAGTATAAATCTTTAACTCGAGAAATAAGAAATAACACAAGAAAGGAGAAAAATCAATATATACAAGATTGCTGTACCAGAATAGAGCAATATCATAAGACTAGAAGAGATTATGAAATGTTCAAAGAAATGAAGTTATTGACAAGAAATGTTCAACCTCAATTGAATGTTATCTGTGACAAGATGGGAAATACCTTAACAGAATCTAGACAAATTCTAGAAAATTGGCAGGAGCACTGCAGTGGGATGTATGATATGAGTGACAGTGAGGATATGCATGTGATACATGAGCCAATGACAGCAGAGACAGAACCTAAACCCTCATTAGATGAAATTGCTTGGGCTATAAAGAACCTGAAGAATGGTAAATCACCTGGATGTGATGAAATACCAGCTGAACTAATTAAAGCGGGAGGAGAAGAAAGCATACACATATATCATGCATTATGTACAAAGATTTGGAAATATGGTATTTGACCAAAAGATTGGAAGAGAACTATCTTCATTCCAATACCAAAAAAGGGCAACCTGAAATTATGCACCAACTATAGAACTGTTGCCCTGATCAGTCATGCAAGTATAATTCTACTAAAAGTCATAATGGGAAGACTTCGTAAGAAAATGGAAGAAGAGATTAACATGGCTCAAGCTGGATTTAGACAAGGAAGAGGAACAAGAGATCACATATTCAACATGCGTTTAATAATAGAGGAGTGCAGAGAATTTAATATCAACTTATTCTCATGTTTTGTGGATTATTCAAAAGCATTTGACTGTGTACAACATTAGAAACGTTGGGAAATCATGAGGAATATGGGCTTTCCATCACATGTAGTACAACTCAAAAATGTTCTATCTAGACCAACAAGCAGCAGTTAGAATAGATGGCGAGGCATCAGATTGGTTTGACATCAAGCAAGGAGTCCGTCAGGGCTGCGTGCTGTCACCCTATTTGTTTAACCTGTACGCCGAAAATATAATGAGAAATGTAAGAGATGATATAAACAGGGAGCTATATGATGCCCTAAATATCGGCGGTCATGACATACCAGAGATTCGATATGCTGATGATACAGTATTACTCTCCACAACACAGAATGGCATAGAAAATCTAATAGCCTCAACCCAATTGAATAGTGAAAATCACAACTTATATCTTAACATCGCAAAAACAAAGATAATGCATACAAATTATGCATACTTAATTATGGAAAAATATACTACTATGGAGAAAGAAATATACATTAATGGGGAAAAAATTGGAGGTGCTGGAAAATTTTGAATATCTATTGTCATTGATTACCAACAACGGCGAACGGCGACACAATGAGAGAAATTAAACGGCGACTATCAATTGCTCTTCAAAGACTAAAACAGATGAATAAATTATGGTGTGGGACAGACAGAACTACAAAAATTAGATTTTTAAGAGCATGCATCTTTCCCATTGCAACATACGCCTGTGAGACATGGACACTTACTAAACAAGCTGAACAGCGCATAAACGCCTTTGAATATAAATGTTATAGACGAGTTCTAAGAATATCTTGGGTAAAGAAAAGAACAAATGCATCCATACTTCAAGAGTTGAATATTGAAGAAGGTTGGCTATTAAAGACGATAAAACAAAGAAAATTGAAATATTTCGGTCACTTGAAACGTCACGAAAGTCTGGAGAGAACAATAATGGAAGGGTATATGCCTGGGAAGAGAGGAAGAGGAAGGCCAAAGAGAAGGTGGGTGCAGGATGTGGCGGATGATCTCCAGATGGGTGTATCAGACGCGGGACATCTTGCTTATGATTGAGAGGTTTTCCGGAAGGTTGTTATGGGAGCGAGGTTCTGCAAAGGACACGCTACTGAATGAATGAGCCGACAGATCATCCTCATTGCACATCGAACCATTCAGAACAGAACTGGTGTCTTGAGCCGCTACACGCTGCGGGATTTGCTGAGGAGGGGATACGAGCACTTATGGACTGAATGGTTCGATGTGCAATGAGGATAATCTGTCGACTAGCTACCTAACTAACTAACCAACCAACCAACTACCCAACCAACCAACCAACCAACCATTCAGTCTATAAGTGCTCGGATCCCCTCCTTAGCAAATCACGCAGCGTGTAACGGTTAATGACACCAGTTCTGTGTTGGTTTATCAGTCTTCTTTGGCTTCCTGCGTAGTGTTCTTGTTTGGCCACCTCTCTTTTAATTTGCGGTTCTCGCAGTCTGGCTATGGTTGTAGATTCACAGTCATCACTTGGTTCTCGCAAAAGATTTACTTCTCATAGAGCATTTAGAATGTCAGCCTGGTCCATAGCGCGTCTGCCCTCCACAGTAGCCTTACCTGCGAGCTTGTCAACCCGCTCATTTCCTTGTACTCCCGCACTCCCGCATGCCCTGGCACGAAGATGAAAATAATCTTTGCCAGCCGAGATCGCTCAAGAGACAGCAACCATTTTCTTCGGACCCCCCCCCCCCCCTCCTCCAACCAATCTCTATCCACTTGAGCATGCTCATTGAGTCGCTAAGGAAACATGCCCTTATGAATGTCTGTGTCTCGAGCCATGTTATTGCTTTACTTAACTGCCATGACTTCCATAGTCTGGCTACTTGTGGTCTCAGCAAAAGCACCAGAGTCCTCCTTCACATTCTTCATCCGGCCTGAGCCGTAAAGGCCCATGGGCTTCTCACATGTCGGACGACCGACCCATCTGTGTAAATGACAGCATCACCGTCTAACGAATTCTCGAAAATCAACGCTTGTACTTCTGCCCACAGAGCAGCCAGGTTTTCTCGTCTGCATTTTCTGTCTAGTTGGATGCAAACTGAAAAGGATGTGCAGAAATCTGTTGGCACTTGTACCCAGTCCTCGCCAGGTTCTAAGTCCTCAAGTGAACACACCTGTTAAAGAATATCTTCGGCTTGACCCATCCACGACCGTCCTCTTTTTAACCTGCTGCCCTTCTACTTCATAATTTCACTATGCAGTGGATGTTGTGTGAAGTAGGCACGTGCTCTGCAAACTTGTATTCTGTCTTCAGTGGGTGGAAAATCAAGAAGGTTGCGCATTGCCCTGCATGCTGTATCTCTTGTTCATCCAAGAATAATGCGCATAGCTTAATTCTGTATCCTTTCCATCCTTTCTATCTGCTTACGGCTGAGAGTCAGGATTGCCATCACATACTCAAAAACAGACATGAACAGCCCCTCGTATAGAAGACATAGATGGCGCTGCTCACAGTTTGCTGCCGCCATCACCCGCATCGCTGCCAACCCCCGCTTGGCCTTTGTTACCACCTGGTCTATGTGCTTATTATATGCAAGGCTTCGATCAAACTTTATCCCCGGGTAATTCATTGCCTGCGTTCTTTCCACCGTCTCTGAACACAGATTTACAGTTGGTGTTGGAGTGTTGACAATATGATTATTCAACGAGAACCAAGTCACTGTTGCCTGTGTTGGGTTTACCATTGCCCCAGCCTCAGACACCAAGTACTTATGCGATTGAGTTCGGTTTGTAGTTCCACAGCAACCTGATCTCTATCCTTACCCTGACGATACACTACAACATTGTCGGCATATGACAATGTCCTACCAGGTCCAGTGATCTGCTCACTGGTGATTCTCACAATGTAGGCGTTAAACAGTACCGGAGATAATGGTGATCCCTGTGGTAGGCCAGGATAGTAGTGTAGAAGTACAAAAGCCGCTCCTTTTGAGGCGCACATTCCTTATATAAATCAACCATTTATCGATTTTGCGCCTCAATGTGCAGTCTATTTTTAGCTCTTATCGATTTTGCGCCTCAAAGGGCGATAACTCCTTTTTTAAAGTAGGCGTGGTCAAGTGACTCATCAGTGTGGGTGTGGTCAAGAGGTGGTCAAGTGTGCAAGGTGTGGTCAAGTGACCCCTTAAATTGTAGGGGATAGTACTGTAGTGATCTGGTGGTGGTGAAAGTGAGCGATGACATGGTCAAGTGGTGGTCAAGAGGTAGTCAAGTGGTCAAGGGGTGGTCAAGTGACCCATTAAATTGTAGGGGATAGTATGTGTAGTGAAAAGATGATGATCAAGAGGTGGTCAAGCGGTGGTCAAGTAGTGGTCATGTGGTCAAATTACACCTTAAATTGTAGAGGAAAGTCCGTGCAGTTAAAAATGTAACAGACAACAAATGAAAATGACATATCTACTGAAACAAGACAACAACAAAATAAAACAACCAATGAAAACTGACACAAACAATGAAAAACTGACAAAACGACAAACACACACACACACACACACACACACACACACACACACACACACACACACACACACAGAGAGAGAGAAAAATGAAAACTAACGTAACCAACACTAAAAGTATAATAGATAAACAGCGAAAATGACACATTCACTGAAAAATAACAAACATTGACTGTATCCCCACCTCATTTCGTACAAATGTGTTCCTCACGTCAGACAGAAATATCGCTTACTTGAGGCAGAAGTGATCATCGTGGCATTCCACTGTGTCCTTCGACGCATACAGAAGTGCCCCACATATCACACAACTTACTGAATTGCCCTATCAACTTGCCCACTTACCCTAACAAATATCCAGCTAGCTGAACCAGACAACTCGACCACTTACCCTAACAAATTCACCACAGGCTCTCACATTTTGTCCACTGACCCTGACAACTCGCCCACTTACCCTAACAACTTACACACTGTACCTGACATGCCCACTTGCGCGCATAACTTGACCACTTACATATTGTCATCTTAATATATCAACTTTCACATTTACGCTTACAAGCTGTCCCACTTGTTCTTACAAATGTGTCTATTTGGGATTTCATGTCTTCTTAACCTCATACAGAAGTATCCCTCATAGGGCACAGAAATGTCCCTCACGTCAAAGAGAAGTGATGTAACAGAGGTAGGGGTTTTGGTAGTATTTAGATGGGAAACGACTACAGCACGATTGAGCATCGGGGTCGAACGAGAGGAGAGATGCTCAAGTCGTGACGTGGTTTGTTGTCAAAGGAGCAGTTAACATCAAGATACCGAATGGAAGGGTCGTCACGTTAGGTTCCAGCTGCCATCAAGATGAATAAAGTATTTGTACAAAAGAACTAACTGACTCCAGTCATCTGTTATGAGTTGACTTCGTTACACAGGCGAAATGGAGCCTAAGAACCAGGATTTCCAGGGTCTTTAGTTGTCGCGGCAGAAGTCACAACAAACCACTAATTACGTCCACAACTTGAAGAGACAGAAGCATTTCAGCACGATTCGATAAGTAACTTGAACAGAAACAAAGCGCAGTTGGAAAAATGGCCAATAAGTTAACTGTGAAAAGTACAGCAACCAAAAGCCCGGCCAGGGGTGGTTGTCTGTAAGTCTTTTTCAAGACTTGATATTAAAATTTAATTGGCGTCAAGAAAAGGTTGAAGACCAACTTGCCATAACAGGTTGCAGCGCCTGCGATTGTCATCAAACCGGCGAGCATCAACTGTAAACACCACCATCCTAACGACTCCTCTTGTCCATTACTCTGGCGAACGTGTCTGGAGTGTGCTGAAGCTCAAGTCAGTAAATCGATATCTCGAGCGAGCAGGAGTGTGCTGAAAGTCGGCCCAGTTTAATCGTGTCTTGACCGAGCAAGAGTTTGGCTAAAGGGCAATCCAGTCGGATCGTTGTTGCAGGTGAGCAAGAACTTTTCAATAAGACAATCAAGTCAGCCTCAATGTTAATAGGTTTTGTTCTGAGCGCTAACAACTGGAAAAAAAGAACGTTGGTAAAAGACAATCGAGACAGCAAATAAATACCTCATTACTTCATGGATTGCCCAATGTTTTGTTTGACGCAGTCAGACTATCTATAAGCCGCTAGCTTAACCTTTTGACCTCTGCTACCTCTGAGTCCTTCTCAAAACGTCGATGGTGTACCCCACCCGGGGCGAAGTCAGAAGCCAGAAATCTGGTCGAGACCTAACCAGGGGTTGAAGTTTGTCCAGGCATCCCAAGAGAAGTAACTAACTGAAGAGACGAAGTTACCTGGAGGAAGAGACAGACTACCTGAACTCCGCAATTGATTGAATTTCAGCTGACGCAGAATCCTAGTGTTTGAGTTTAACCTGAAGACGAGTCTAGAGGAATACGTCTTGCTTGGATCAGGAACCGAGAATAGGGTAATTTGTAAACCTATTAATTGCTCGAACTGTTCTTGGTGTATAAATGATTTGTGGTTCTTAAATTAATAAGTTACAAGTGTGAAGTGTTTCCTTAGTCTATATAATAATATTTCAGCATGGCAGATTCATCACGGCACAGTAGAGAAACAGTCTTAATTGAGAATTATTTCGGCTGAGCTCAAGACAAGTTTTTTTTTCCAGATACCAAAGAATATAAAGAAGAAGAAGTAATATGAGTTACCTATATCTAGAGTTACAACGTGTCAGTACATGGTTGGGAGAATTAAAAGAGGCAGTTAATGAGGTAGAAAATTTTGTGGAAACGTTGAAGAACAGAACGACTAGACAAGACACTTATAGATTTAAGGTAGACTGTAATAGAGTAGGAAAGAATAACAGGAGACAATATGGACAATATGGTTATTACGAACCAAGGCCTGATGTGTATAGAGTAAAAGACGGTGAGAACAGACATAATACTGAAAGGTCAGATTGGTATAGCTGTTATAGATACAAGAGTGGTCCTGAGAGAGACTTTTCCAAGAAGTTATGGAAATGGCCGTCCTATAGCAGAAATCCTAGGAGGAGACGTGAAGAATGGTTTGAAAAAAGACAAAGACAATATCTAAACTCAGGTGTAAGAGACAGAGTTGAACATGTAAATGAAAATTCAACTGTTCCTAAGGTGATTGCCAGTATGACTAGTAGACAGGAGAATAAAACGACGGTGATGATAAAGAAAATAAACCGAGATACACAGACGCAGGCAGGTAAGACGATAGAAAATAGTACGCAGACTCAGGTAGATACAGTAGAGAAAAAGGTCCAGGTACAACCAGCCAGCAAGATAACAAAGGGAAGTCAGACTGACTTAATAGAAACTCAGTCAAAACCAACTCACTTGACTAAGGGAGACAAGGTTGAAGTTAAGAAAGATAGACAGACGAAAACCAAGGACGAAAGGAAGCCAAAGAGTAGTATGATAGTTAATAGAGGTACTGCCATGTCAAGTTCCTCAAGTATAGACATGAAACTAATTCCCAAATGGTGTAGGAATATTAGCTGTCAGAGTTCAGGTTACGGAGAAGATATTTCCACCGCCGCATGTTATAGTGATGCTGAAACAGATATAAATACTGATGATTCGGAGAATGAGAGAATTGCACTACGAACAGATCCTGACTTGAAGCGTAATGTTCCCTCGTACGGTGTAGTTGCTGGTGGACAGACGGACAGAGTTTTAGTTAGGGACTCTAGAGAACTAGATACTAGTTTATATGACAAGAAAGTAGGGAAAACTAAGAGACGAATACCAAGAAAGAGAAAGAAAGGCAGATGTTCTAAAGGCGACTATGGGAGTAGGGTCGACGTATCTGCAGTAAATTATTATGAGAATTATTATGAGTCTGATGAAGGAACTGTTATCAGTGTGTCATCTGAAGACGAGATGGGGAAATGTAAACGTTATATAAGGTTGACAGGAAACAGTGAGCAGACCGACGCAAATGAAGGAAATAAAGGAAAGAATTCATTTAAGAAGAAGAATAATAGTGGACAGATAGCGGGAATTTATTCAACGACAGAAAGTGACTTAAGAAAAATAGAAGACCTTATGACCTTAAGACCAGAGTACTTTAACAACAGGTTAACAACGGATAGTGATGATGGTATAATTGAAGCGAGACGAACATCAGTACTAAGAGACGACGAAATATTTGGTTTCGATGCGCTCTATGGTTGTTAAAATTATTTGGGTGAGGAAGGAAAATGGAATTGTTTTGGAAGAATTGCGGTTTGAGCACATAGATATATGAGCTGTCTAAAATAGACAAATGAAATTGTTTGGTGTGGCATCACATGATACAAGGTAGGCAATAGTGTTGTTGAGGATAGAGAGTTACGGCAAATGAGATTTTACGTGGATACGTAATACAGAATTAGGATATATTGTGTTTAGTGACGATGTAGGAAGAGTAGAAATTAAAATAGTCCTTTGTCCAGAATGAATAGATACAGAGAGTTAGTCACGTTGAGTGATGTATAAATGGAGTGATTAAAGTAGAGTAGATTCAGCACATAATTAGTAGAGAGAGGGATAAAATAAGTATGGATGGTTCGACTCAGAGCTGTGACATGAAGTCTGAGATAGTTTTGTTTGGTAGATTGAGAAGTAGGTGTGGTGTTGTTTACGGCTGGGCCGAGAGTGTCTAGTGAAGAGATACAGATTGAGGAGGAATTGGATATCATGTGTGAAATAGCCAGTTGAACGTGAGAATATTAAGAGTAAAAGACTGTAGAAGTTGATGATTGAAGAATACGAGTTCTTGGTGAGAGGGATGAAGTAATTACGTCATGCTTGCGGAGAAGGAAGAGCTGATTAAATATGAGAAACTTGTTGTGTGGAGAAGTATAGAATGATAGTTACGAGGTTAGTGGCTCGTCGGAGTGAAATTGGTTATAAGAGATCGTTGATAGTGCTGGTTAGTGTGTAAGAGAGTATAGTTTGCGAGAGATAATGCTTACGTTATGACCTTTGAAAAAGAGAGGATGAGTGAGAAAAGTAGAAATAAGTTGTGAAAGTCCTGTTGAGTGTTGAAGTAGTTTGTCTGATAATCCGTTGTTCTTGTAGCTGTAAAAATGTAGACAAACATATGTGCGTCGAGTATGGATAGGCTGTTGGCAAGTGTTAAGTACAGCATGCATGTACGAGGTGTTTAGTTCGTACGTGAGTATAGTTCTAGACAAACAGGTGTTCGTCGCGATGAGTGAAGTAGGAGTGAGGTTTGGTGATGTCGCCTAAGCGAAGTACATAGATAAAATGTAATAGTGCGTTGATATATCTTGTGTCAAGGTGTGTAGAGGAGGTCGATACGCTTAGATTGTGGTGAGTGATTGCTGGAATGTTGAATTGGCGTCTAAAGTAATTTTTTTTTGAAGTAATAGTATGGACACGTTAGGTTGTCGCGATGCGAGAGTAGTAGTGAGATGAGAGAGAGGTTGTGTATCATTGTCCGTGTGAATATACGAAGAGTGGTTGATAAGTGACGTTGATAAAAAGAGGAAAATAAAGTATGCGAAAATTGAGAGATAGAGAGAACATGATTAGAGAATTGGGATGTCGTTTCGTTAGAATATCTGACGTTGGAAAGAAATTAGGAAAGTTGTGTGACAGGTTGACGGAAACAGAGTTAACATTCTGAATGATGTTTCATAAAATATGTTTAGTATTGTTGACAGGGATGTGTCGAAGCAAGAATGCCTAACACTGAGAAATGAGAAAAGTGAGCTCTGCTGTCAGTTATAAGTGGAGTGGGTTGCTGTTCTGGAAGAATCCCGGTAAATAGGAAAAGGAGTGAAAGGTACAGAGGTAAACAAGGTTAGTTAAATGAATGTTGGAGAATGTGTTCCGATAAGGGTGACCAGTTTGATTATCGTCACGATACAAGAGTGCTAGGAGAGACCTGAGGATTAGCTTAGAGTAGTCGTGGTGAGATGTTGGAAAATAATAATAATGATTAACAAGTGTAGTGATGCTTGGAATAAATCCAAGGGAAACAATTGGTGTGCCAAGTCACAGGTTCTATTACTGGATAGATGACCACTGGTACTTTGAGATAACATTGGGATAGTAATAGGTGAAATGAGTTGACCTGTAGTTTACAGTGATTATATTCCAAATATTGTGATGTGTAAGGAGTTAGTTTTGTAAAATATTGTGAGGGGAGATAATCAATGTTTGACTTCCAGAAAATGGAACGGTCAATTGTGGAGTGGTGATTTTGGTTGAGGGGAACAAGTATTGTTCCGCGTTATGTTGGTCTGTAGGTAACAGATATGTATATATATATATGTATATATATATTTTGGCATTAATGCTTGGCATTGAGTTGTTTTGTTTTATAACAAAATAGGCATGACTTGTGTAAATAGGTATGTAGTACGTTGGTTAGTATAGGAGGACAATGTTGCTGCTATGTGAATTATTTTTTTGGAAACCTTCTCTTTAGCGAGAAGACACTTGTTTTATTGAATCTGAGTTTCAATGCCTCATATATAATATGTTTTTTTTTCTTGATTTGGTTCTGTAAAATGATTGTTGTTGTCTCTGTTTAGAATAGGATTATTGTGTTCCTAGACTTTTGAGTACAAACTATTGGTCCGTAAAAGAGACCAATAGTGATAGGTAGTAATAGAATATTTCTTCTGATTTGATGAAATGCATGTATTATCTTGTTAAAATGTGTTTTTCCTTAAATGAGTTGGGGGGTATAATGTCCTGTTTTGATTTTATTTAGCGTTAATAAGTTGTTTTGTGTATTAAGTTACCTTGTTAAGAAATTTAGTTAAGTGAGCATTGATTAGAAATATATGAATTGAAAGCCAGATTGGAGATGAATGAATATAGCAGTGGGGTAAATGAGGGAAAAGTTTTGAACATAGTTCTAGGGGGTCAAAAGAGCCATGGGGTATTTTCATAAGAGACACGGGATTGAAGAAGAAGAAGTGGGTAACGTGTTGCCCCAGACAAATAATTAAACATGAATTGAATCCATGTTTGATTAGATACTGTAGATAACAGTACAATAATAAGTGTGAAATGTACATTGGGAACAAAATGACATGGGGTTTTGTGGGTCCGTGTTATACGGACTGCAGTCACAGACGTGAGTTAGGAGCAGTACATGGTTGCTGTTGATGTGCCCATAATAAATGGACAGTAAGGGGGCAAGATTAAAAGAGAGGTATATTATGTGAGGTGATGTGTATTGGAACAGGTCTTGATTTTTAATTGTGTCCTCGGGACGTGTTTTGTGGTTAACATTACATTGAGGTAAGGTTCAGAGCTATAAAATTGGTAGTGTCTATAATATACAGACACTTGGTTGGTATTTTTGATCCGGTAGATAGAAGCGTAAACTGTTACCATAATGAGTGGTACTGTAGGAGATATAATTGTTTTAGACTTTATTACATAAAGTCTCAAATGACAAAGGGGGTAAAGGTGTGTGATTTAGCTGAGTGTGGTTTTTGTGTGGAAGAGTTCTACTTCTTCTTTGAATCTCCGGTGCGCACCGATTTCTTATCTTTCTATCATGTGCGAGTGTTCTCAGGTTGCTTGAAAGTAGAGACTTAGTCAGTAATAAGTAATGTTGGTGGTGACAATAGGGAGTTGGTACCAGAAGAGTACAGCGTTTGAATTTTTAAGCAGGTCGCTTATAAAGAGGAAGACTGGTTATTTCAACCATATGTGTTATGATGTATTGTATATAGTTGTAAAGTTGAGTTTTCGATGTTATTATGTAGTTGATAATGGTTATTATGTTATGAAGAGGCAATACTTTATAGTAGGTTACTAGATTGACAATATGACAGGGAGAAGGGTTAAATGATATAATATATACTCAAATTTGAGTTGGTTTGGGGAAGATTAGAGGAAATGTGGGAGTTAAGGAAAAAGAGGGAATAGAGTAAGAGAGTTGGGAATAAAGAATTTTTCCTTTATAGGAAAAATTCTTTAGAAAAACATAGGGAGGTGTAACAGAGGTAGGGGTTTTGGTAGTATTTAGATGGGAAACGACTACAGCACGATTGAGCATCGGGGTCGAACGAGAGGAGAGATGCTCAAGTCGTGACGTGGTTTGTTGTCAAAGGAGCAGTTAACATCAAGATACCGAATGGAAGGGTCGTCACGTTAGGTTCCAGCTGCCATCAAGATGAATAAAGTATTTGTACAAAAGAACTAACTGACTCCAGTCATCTGTTATGAGTTGACTTCGTTACAGTGACTCTCGTGTCTTACAACAGTGTTCCTTTTTGATTAGTTCATATCTTCATCACCATAAGTCCAGGTGTTGAACCATTCATGTTTTGGTAAGTTCATATATTTAAAATCAGATCGTTGTAATTTCATATCATCATCAGACATTTGTTCATGTCTTCGACAGTCCACGTTTTTGTTAGTTAATTTCTTCACCATCAATTAAAAATAAAATTATAAATTAATGGCGTCATCAGAATGTGTGTGTGTGTGTGTGTGTGTGTGTGTGTGTGTGTGTGTGTGTGTGTGTAAATTCATGTCTTCGGCAGTTGATGTCTTCGGTAGTTCATGTTTTGATAAGTTCATTTCTTCAGCATCAGATTTGTGTAAGTTCATGTCGTCATCATAAATTTGTTTGTAAGTTTATATCTTCGGCAGTTCATGTTTTGATAGGTTCATTTCTTCAGAATCAGACGTACATACGTACGTACGTACGTACGTGTGTGTGTGTGTGTGTGTGTGTGTGTGTGTGTGTGTGTGTGTGTGTGTGTGTGTGTGTGTGTGTGTGTGTGTGTGGTTTAAGTTCATATCTTCGGCAGTTCAGTATTTGATAAGTTCATTTCTTCAGCATAAGATATTTTTGTAAGTTCGTGTCGTCATCAGAATTGTGTGTGTGTGTGTGTGTGTGTGTGTGTGTGTGTGTGTGTGTGTGTGTGTGTGTGTGTGTGTGTGTGTGTGTGTGTGTGTGTGTGTGGTTTAAGTTCATGTCTTCTGCAGTTCAGTATTTGATAAGTTCATTTCTTCAGCATAAGATATTTTTGTAAGTTCGTGTCATCAGAATTGTGTGTGTGTGTGTGTGTGTGTGTGTGTCTCTCTCTCTCTCTCTCTCTGTCTCTGTCTCTGTCTCTGTCTCTGTCTCTGTCTCTGTCTCTCTCTCTCTCTCTCTCTCTCTCTCTCTCTCTCTCTCTCTCTCTCTCTCTCTCTCTCTCTCTCTCTCTCTCTCTCCAAGTGTTAGGCAGTTAATATTTTGGTAAGTTCATTTCTTCAACATCAGATTTGTGTAAATTCATGTCGTCATCAGAATTTTGTGTATGTGTGTGTAAATGCATATCTTCGACAGTTCGTGTTTTGGTAAGATCATTTCTTCAGTATCAGTTTTCTTTTTTTATGTTAATGTCGTCATTAGTAATATGTTTTGTTGCTGTAAGTCCAGGTGCTCAACAGTTCATGTTTTTGTAAGACATATATTTCGTGAAACAGCAGAAGTCTGTTGGCTCGAAATTCAATCTGAGTGGTCAATTCTTCTGCTTCTTCTTTCGTTCGCTTGAAATATGTCTATATCTGCAATGTCGTCTCTTGCATGAATTGAACTGTTTTTTTTTTCAGTTCACACAGTGGTCCATAGAGTTTATCTTCCACTGTCGTCTCTCTAGGCCAGAAGGTTTGCCTAGATATGTTATATTTTGGGCAGTCTTGGAGTATGTGCTCTGCTGTCTGCGACGCCAATCCACATGTGCACATGGCTGTTTCACCAATCTTGAATTTTGTATACATGTGGTTGCGTAATCTATTGTGTCCTGTTCTGAGGCGCAGAATAATGACTTGTTCTGGTCTGTCCATAATGTGGTAGTCATCTTGAGCAGGTTTTGGTGGCTTTCTGACTGATTTGATCATTCTTTTCTTTTGGTGGTATGTAACGGGCACATCAGGCTGTTCCTCTTTGGCTCCTTCCTTAGCCAATTGATCAGCTCTGTCGTTTCCGGGTACTCCACAGTGGGATGGTATCCACTGTATGGTGACTTTATGCTGACTGCTAAGTTCAGAAAGTAGTGTCCTTAGTACTGGCAATTTCCCAGAGAGGAGCGCCTCGAGTACTGATTTTGCATCTGTTAGTAGCACCACAGGTTGTGTACCATTGCTGTTATTTAGTAATTTCTCTGTTGCTATCTTGATTGCCTCAATTTCGGCATCATAGTTATGGCAGTACTTTCCTGTCGGTACTCTGGCTGTGTCCCTAGTATTATTTGGGTATTCTATGTACACTCCCACTCCTCCGTTTCGAACAGCATTTTGTGCAGACCCATCTGTGTAGACTCGGATCCAGAGGTCCTGTGGGTATTCTTCATCAAGGAAGCTGAGAGTGGCTGTTCTGCGCTGCACACTGTTCTGTTCTTCCTTGTCAAATATTCCTCTCACTTTTGTCTGGATTTGTAACGATAGTCTATGCTCATCTTTCCATGGAGTTCGCTCTGGAATAGTTGTTATATATCAACTGTGGGCAGATCAGTGGTTTCTCTGCAGAGTCGTTTGGCCTGGTGGATAAAACTACTTCTTTTCAACCGCCCCATAGCTAGGTTTTCAAATCTGTTCTTCATAGGGTGGCCTGGCAAGCTGAGGAACTTTTCTGCTTGTATTAGCGTTTTCGTATCTCTGCGCTCACTCAGTGCCTGTGTCCTCCCCATCTTCTCCATTTCCACTATAGGGGTTGATCTCATCCCTCCTGTGGTGACTCTAAGTGCTTGATTTTGCACCTTGTCCAGCTCTTGTAGTGTGGTATTTGATGCTGAACACCACGCAGTTGACCCATATTCCAGGTGTGGTCGTATGCTCTGTTGGTAAACTTTGCTAAGTATTTTCGTACTGGCTCCCCATGTGGTTCCACTTAGCTTTCTCAGGATGGCTATTTTCCTTCTGGCTTTTGCTACTGCTTTGTTGATGTGCTTTCTCCATGTCAGCTTGCCATCAAATGTTACTCCAAGGTATGTTGGTTCTTTATCTTCTCTTAGGGGTGTTCCATTTATCTGGATGATCCCTGCCTTTTGTTTTGGAGAGAGGGTAAATAGGGTGGTGCTGCACTTGTCAGTGTTTATGCTGACACACCATCTATTTGCCCATGCAGCAAATGTATCTACAGCTCTTTGTAGCAATCTGGTGGCCACTGATGCATATTCATTTGTGCTCCATAGAACCAGGTCATCGGCGTACATTGCCGCTTTAATTCCATGCGGTAGGTGAGCAACAAGATCATTGATGAAGATTAGAAAAAGTGTGGGGAACAAGACTCCGCCCTGGGGGACACCGTGACGCAGTAGTACTTTCTTGCTCTTGAGTCCGTCTATCTGTACTGGGGCTCTTCTGTTGTGCAAGTATGCTTTCACCCATTTGTACATTCTTCCATTGACTTTGCAGTTTCTCAGTTTCTTCATCAGACCTTCTTTCCAGACTTTGTCAAAGGCTTTCTTCAGATCTATCCATGCCGCAAGCACCAGCTTCTTCTCTTGGAATGCATCCTCAATTTCTTGAGAGAGGTAGGTTGTCTGATCTTCCGTAGAGTAGCACTGCCTAAAGCCAGCCTGCTGTGGCACAAGGATGTTTTTACTTTCAATGTACCACTGCAGTCTGTGATTGATGATGCGCTCCAGTGTTTTGCAGAGACAGCTGGTGAGGCTAATTGGTCTGTAGCTAGAGGCAATGGAACCATCTTTCCCTGATTTTAGGAGGGGTATCATGATTGCTTCTCTCCAGGCTTGTGGAACACTGCCTAAGGTCCAGCTGTTATTGAAGATCTGCAACAGCTTTGTTTTGGCCTCTGTTCCTAGGTTCCTGATCATTTCATTGGAGATACCATCAGCTCCTGGTGACTTTCTCATTTTCAGTTTTGATATGGCTAGCTCCAGTTCGCTGATTGTGATGGGTGCCTCCAGAACCTCATGTACTATTTCCTTCTGTCCTGTATGTTGTCGTTTCTCTCGAATCTCTTGTTGTTTCTCTGGACTAATTTTGATATTGCTATCTTGTGCGAACGAGTCCGCAAAATGGTCAGCTGCTTGCTTTCTTGTTAAGATTTTTCCATCTTTATGTAGTGCAATTTTTGAGTTTCTCCCTGTGCCCTCGTCATTAAGCTGTTTTATTAGCTTCCACAATTTCCTTGTGTCTCTTTCAAAGTTCAGAGACTCCGTTTTCTCCTGCCAGCTTTTCCGTCTAGCCTGCAGCTTGGCCCTTTGAAATTTGGCTTTTGCATGCTGGAATTTATTGTAGTGCTCTTGGCTGGGTGTGGCCTCTGCTTGCTTTCTACACACTTCAACATCATTATGCAACTGTTCCAGTTCACTACTCCAGTAGGGTTTATATTGTTTACGGGCTCCTCTTGGTACTGTTTCTTGCGCTGCCTGTAGTATGCATTTCACAAACTCCTCAACTGCTTTATTTATGTCTTTCTCAGTGTTCAGGTTTCTAACCAGTATGCTGGTGCGATGCTTGTACATTGCCCAGTCTGCTTTCTTGTAGTTCCACCTCGAGAGGGTGCTGCTTTCACTTACAAGCTCATTTTCTACGGTTAGAAAGACTGGCCGATGGTCAATTACTACCATTTCCAGGGGATAGCAATTCTTACGCACGCGCTAAAGTTGAGAAAATGAACTTCCGTTGAATGAAAACTAACACGGAAGTAGTAACGTCACCTTAACGAGGGAAACAGCCCCGAAGTAGTTATTCCCCGTTATCTGGGAAATATAAAAACGGATGCCCCTGCACGCGATATAGCTCCGTATTGTCGTATAGAAGAAAAACAAATATAAAGGAAAATTGAGACTCCGGAAGAATCAAAGCATATGAATCAGTGAAAAGGTACAGTATAGTAAAATAGTTTATGGTATAGTGCGCTCCGTGGCGAAGGAATTACGGACGCAGTTCGTAATCCCGCACACCTGCATATGATACACAACTGTGGAAGATTTGGCAGCAGACCGCCTAGCATTGGTGTTTTAAGAAATGGTATGAGTGCCGGTCGTTCAGAAAGCAAAGGCAAACTACTGAAAGTAAATTTGCTCAGGAATCACGAACAGCCGCAAAATGCTGAGCTTGACTGCTACGTCCAGTAAAGGATAAGCAACTAACTTTAACTATAATAACTTTACAATACAAATTACTAATACAAACACCAAATGATATGTAACTTAGACAATGCTTTATCAGAATTCGGGATTTTCAAGATAACAGAAGTGAATATAAAAATGCTTTATTAACATTTGTAATCTCACATAAAAATAAGAGATGAAATACACTTAAATGTAACGACTGAATGTAACAATGTTTTATAACAGTTTGTGCCACACAAACAAATAACAACACACAACTGAATAATTAACAATGCTTTATGACATATATAACAACATACATGTATCAACGGAAAGAAATTAAGTAGAGTGAGCAGTTTTGAATATCTAGGTTCACTGCGGATGAGCCATGGGATTGTGATAACAATATTTAAAAGAACAAAAAAGATTCATCATCATTATGTGCCTTGCAGATAAGCATAAGCTGTCACAGACAATCACCAGAATCGTGGATCAGTCTTTGTTCTCGTCTCGACCTTGCCATGTGGCCAAGCCATCCATATTTTTCCTTCTCTGCCTACTACTTGTTCTTTTCCCCTATATCTTGCCAGTTGTCACCAAGTTCTCTAGTTTGTTTCTTCTGATAACAAACATTGCTCTACAAAAACTAAAGAAGTTAACATGTTTGTGGACTGGAACAGATAGAGCAACAGTGTCAGAGTACCAACAGCGAGGATATTTCCTGTGGCAATTCATCCGTCATCTACTGCCTATAGTACATTGCGGTATAGGACAAGGGGGGTCTTGAGCCTGAAGAATTAAGGCCGCCTGGCTAGTGCAGTCACTGAGAATTGTGCAGGTTAGGGTTTTCTCCCCCCCCCCCCCCCCCCTCAACAAAACAATCCAATTCCAATTGTTTGAACTAGGGTGTCTTGAAGGAGAACCCAGCGTTCTAGCCACTCGGCCAGCTGCAACACAGGGTGTAAAACTTCGATATTTAACAAATAGGTTGAATTTAAAGACACAGGCCATAAATAATTTGTTGCACGATTTATTGCCTGGCACGATTCGCTGCACGTCATTAGGCGCATAATGCAGCGTTATATATCCTTTGAAGCGAATAAATTAATAATACTTAAGCAGGAACAATTAAAACATAACAGTCACAGGTAAAACTACCGTGGGGGTAACAGATGCTCCATATTCAAACAATACATGTAAGCGTGTTTTAAGTGTTTCAGATATAATATTATTAATGTATTCACTTCATATTAAATATAACTTTGCAGTATGCACCTTACGAGATACAACAAAATGTGCAAGGCAACAAATCGTGCAACTGATTTTTTGTGGCTTTTGTATTTGAATTCACTTAGTGAATACATTGTTTTGAAAATCAGTTGAAACACATACATGTTCCTTTGAATATAAGTATTACAGGAGAGTATTTAAAGTTCATTGAACGAAAAAGAGAACAAATAGATAAATCCAACAAGAATTCTATTATATTGAACAATAAGATAATGGACCAAGAACCAACTGAGATAATGGACGAAGAACCAAGGTAATGGACCAAGAACCAACTGAGATAATAGACCAAGAACCAAGGTAATGGGCTAAGAACCAACTGAGTTAATGGACCAAGAACCATCTGAGATAATGGATCAAGAACCATCTGAGATAATATACCAATAACCAACTGAGATAATAGTATAATGCTATTATTAATAGACCAAGTACCGAGGTAATGGACCAAGAACCAACTGAGATAATAGACTAAGAACCAAGGTAATGGACCACGACCCAACTGAGATAATAGATCAAGAACCAAGGTAATGGACCACGACCCAACTGAGATAATAGACTAAGAACTATGGTAATAGACCAAGAACTAACAGATATGACCTGCAGACTACTGAAACAAGAAATCACGGCTATTATTATTTCCAGTGAATGTCACTTGTTGAATGATCACTTAAGTATTTACAAATGTTGCTTGTCCTTCGCAAGACGTTGCGATCAACCACAACGCCAGAATGATGTCTTCGGCAAATTTTACGTTCAGTAGCTTGCCATTGCTTTCTGAATGAGAGGTCAAGGTTGAAATCCAACTGGACCGATGTAAGAAACGATCCCACTAACGCCGCCCTCGGCGAGCAGGGAGTGTAAGAGCAAGAGCGCTCTCAACCTTTCTACCACGTCGACCGCCAGAATGATCAGTAAGTTAACAGAACCTTGTAGGCGGCAAGCCTCGCCTCGTCGATCATGTCGGAGTCCAACTCCAGTGATGAAGCCAGAGATGACGTGTCGGTGACCTCTTGCGGTCGCCTCCTCATTTTTCTTTTGACCACCACTCTGTTGCCAGGCCTGGGTTGCAATTCTGTGTCCTGAAACAACAACAACAATATCAGTTATCAGTTATCAGTTGGGGTATCTTCATTGCCCTACGGACAGGTCCATAGGTGCTCGGATCCCGCACCCCCCCCCCCCCCCCCCCCCCCACAGCGTATGCATCAGCGTCCGGTGGCTAATAGTGCCAGTTCTGTGTTGGTTGACGAGGCACCTCGTTTTCCCGATGTACCTCTCGCGTCTGGCCGTGCCGATTCTTACTCCTAAGTCTTTCATCCTGGACAGCGATGTGGATTCACTGACGTCAAAGTCCTCTGTTCTCGACATATCTTTAAGGACGTTAATAACATCGGCACTATCCATAGGCTGGCCATCTACAGGGGTGCAGAGTCAGCCAGTTTATCAGCTCGTTCCTTTCCCTCGACTCCCGCATGTCCCAGGACGAAGATGAAAGTGACTTTACGAACAACAGACTTCTGCAGCGACTCAGTCCATTGTCTACGTACCGATCCAGCTTCGGCTTCTGAATCATGCTAATTGAATCACTTAGTACACACACGCTGGTATAATGCTGTGATTCCAGCCATATGAAAGCCTGTGTAACTGCCATCACCTCCATCGTCATGCTGCTCGTGGTCATAGAGTGGGCACCACTGGATTCTTGAACGGCTCGGCCCGACGAACGGGCTGTAAATGCCCACGCACTTCTCTGCTGCTTTACAACAGATCCATCTGTATAGATGAGCACTTCGGGGCTATCTGAGTGTTCATAGATGGGCGCATTGACCTCTGCATTGACAGAGTAGGGGTCTGCTCTCTGCACCGTCTGTCGAGTGTGATAATGCAGGAGAAAGTGCACTTAAAAGCTGGAGGCACCGGCACCCATTCCTTGCCTGGGTTGATACTGGTAAGACTTCAGACCTGTCTGACGACATCTTCCGCCCGACCCATCCATGATTTGGCCTTCTTTAGCCTGTCGTCCTTTTCTCTGAATATAGTGTCATGCTGAGGGTGCTGCTCATCTGCACTTATTTTTAAGTACGCACGTACTCTCCAGATCTCAATCCTGTGTTTAATTGTCGGGAAGTCAAGGAGGTATATCAGCGCTACACAGCTGGTGTCTCTCGTGCAGCCCAAAATGATTCGCATGGCTTCGTTTTGCACCTTTTAAAGTCTTCCAATCTGTGTAGGGCTGACAGTGAGGATGGCCAGGGCACACTCGATGGGTGAAAGCACCAGTCCTTGGAACAGAAGCATTAGCAGTCTTTGCTCGATATTGGCAGTCGTCGTGACTCTCATTGCTGACAAACCTTTTCGAGCTTTCGTTATGACATAATCGACACGATCTCTGAAAGACAGGCTACGATCAAGCCTCACGCCAAGATATGTCATTGACTGGGTTCTACTCAAAATGCTCCCATCCATTCTTACTGCCGGCAGGTCTGTGTTCACAATATGGTTGTTTAGGGAGAACCATGTAACCGATGCCTTTGCAGGGTTGACAATAGCACCGGCATCAGCACACCATGAGGAAATTCGATCTAGTTCGCCCTGCATATCATTGGCAACCGCCCGTCTATCTCGACCCTGTCGATACACGAGAATGTCGTCAGCAAATGACAGAATCCTACCTCTCCCGTCCAACTGTTGTTCAGTGATCGGCACCGTATACACGTTGAATAGCACTGGTGACAGTGGTGAACCCTGCGGCAATCCTGGACATATCGTTACCGGCTCAGAAGACCAACTCCCGCATCTTAGTATCACCTTCTTTTGGAGCAGAACTGCAGCTATACATCGTACAAGGTGAGGGGACACTTTCAGTCTGAGGAGGGTTTGCATCAATTGCTCGAAGGATACTCTATTGTATGCGTCCTCTAAGTCTATGGCGGCCGCACATGTCTCTTCTCTGACCTGAAATCCTTCGTAAACATCTTGAGCAAAGACCGCCGCATTCAGCCATGGCTCTTTGTTACGTCTGTATCCTCCAAGTGTGGACGGGAAGCAGCCGAGTTGTTCCAAGTCACAAGCAAGTCTGTGTGCTACAATTTTCTCCAGTAGCTTGCCAGCAGTGTTCTGCATCGTAATGATTCTATAGCCGCTTATCTTGGAATGGTCTTTATCTTGGAATGGTCTTTGTTCGGTTTTGGCAGTGGCAGCAAGTAGCTGTGTAGCCATTCCTCTTTGATCTGACCTCTCTGGATACTGGTGTTGAATTCTCAGGCCAGTTCTTCCATGTTATCATCTGGCATCACCAGTAGGTCACCATATCGGATGCCGTCTGGGCCTGGGGCGGTGTTAGGCGATTTCTTGAGAATCGCACATATTGTCTCAGCTGTGATTATGCATTCTTCGTCTGTCCCGACACCCTCGCACAACTGAGAGAGTATCGTTGTGGTCCTCTGTCTGGCGGGCTCGTCTTTCTGGTCAGTCTGCTCTATGTAGCGTGCCAGAAGGGCCTTACCTTTATCCGCATCCGACTTTTTCCATGTGAGGTCTGTGCCTTGAAAGTCTGGAATACCCCTACGCTGTGCAGCACCGCTCATGCTTTTATGAAGGCGCCAGAATGTCGTAAGAGATCGCTCGGAGCACACCTTCCTGCAGAACTCGACCCATTTCTCGGCCTTGGTCTCTTTGGTGCAGGATTTGAATAAAGTCATCGTCCTATGGACCTCAGTCTTCAGGTTCGCCAACTCAACCTGTGGCATGTTAGCCTTTCTGGCTTTCTGCCAGTCTTTGACAGCCTGCCTCTTTCCCAGCCATGCCTTCTCGACCTCTCCATTCCACCATGGTGGCTGCAACCATCTTTCAACAATAATATAATAACAACATATATACAATAATATACACTACTATACAATATTTCAACAATATACATACAATATACATTCGAACATATACAATAATATACATACGAAATACAATATTTCAACAATAATATAATAACAACAATAATATTAAAGTAACATATATCCCGGTGGTGGGACAGGAAGAGTAGATAAGATATCTTAAAAGAAATAAACTTGCATAGATAACTGGTTACTCGCATCAGAAGAAAGTCCACACTTCTTGAGGAGGCACGAGAAGAGGAGCGTTGGAGTATGTCCTCACCACAGGAAGTTTGGAAGGTAAGACAGGTAGAGGGAGACAAAGAAATAAAATTCTCGACAGTTTGTCATCATGGCACGAAGTAACGTCAGTACAAGAAATGACTGGCAGCACAAAAGACAGTGCCAAACAAACAGTAAGTTTGGGCCAAACTGGTATATAGTCAAATGAACAAGTATTGTAATGTAAATTTCCGTTCGCTGAGCATTGAAATTGCGGAGAATACAACGAAACAAAATAAATAATACAAGTATGGCGATATATCGTCCTACTGTCCCAGCATGCATCTTTCCCATTGCAACATATGCCTTTGAGACCTTGACACTTATTAAACAAACTGAACGGCATAAATGCCTTTTAATATAAATATTATAGACGAGTTCTAAGAATATCTTGGATACAGACAAGAAAAAATGCATCCATACGACACGATCTGAATATTGAAGAAGGTTGGCTACTAAAGATGTTAAAACAAAACAAAAAAACATTGAAATACTTTGGTCACTTGAAACGTCATGAACATTTGGAAAGAATAATGGAGAGGTATATGCCTGGGAAGAGAAGAAGAGGAAGGCCAAAGAGAAGATGGGTGCAGGATTTGGCAGATGATCTCCAAATGGGTGAATCTGACGTGAGGCATCATGCTTATGACCAAGAAGTTTTCCGGAAGGTTGTTACGGGAGCGAGGTTCTGCAAAGGACATGCTACTGGATGAATGAACTGACCGAATGGGAAAGTCACATTTGACGGTATATTATCCTTCGGCACTGAACCATTTAATGAGATCATCAACACTCAGTGAAAGCCAACTGTTGCATATCCTGTGCGGTTCATAAATCAACACACGCATGTACTGTTTGGCGCTGATAGATGTAGACGAACAGAAATTGAATCTATAGGACGCACTAGACAACATTACAATTGAAAGCTATAGTTACCGACCGGGATTCAAACCTGTCACCTCCAAATGACAACAGCGCCTCGTCACAGAAGCAAGTGTACTTCGACGTATGACCAACTAGACACTTCTCCTCTTTGACCGCCAAACAATACATCATGTGTTTATTTATACACTGCCTTATTCGAAATTTCGAGTTAAAAATCTACCCAAAGTATTTCTGGACCCTCGCCAGTGCTGCGGGGTTAGTGCACTGAGCAAAGATTATCCGGAATCAGGCTTGAGTTAGGAGAAGAACACAGCACTTGTGGGTTACACCCGTGTGCTGTGATGTTCATCCGTCGACTAAACTAAACTAAACTAAACTAAAATAAACTAAACTAAACTAAACTGTTTTATTGGCCTCAAAAGGTTCTCCAAGTGATATTATCATGGCCAAGTGTATAACTTGTGTGTTTCCCGTGTATTCCAGCGCTCTCCCCATACATTCAGATCTGTAAGGATGCAGCAGGGGAATATCCGTGGCCAAGTGTACAACCCGTCTGTTTCCCATGTTTTTCAGCGCTCTCTCCATACATTCAGACCTGTAAGGATGCAGCAGGGGAATATCCGTGGCCAAGTGTACAACCCGTCTGTTTCCCATGTTTTTCAGCGCTCGCTCCATACATTCAGACCTGTAAGGATGCAGCAGGGGAATATCCGTGGCCAAGTGTACAACCCGTCTGTTTCCCATGTTTTTCAGCGCTCTCTCCATACATTCAGACCTGTAAGGGTGCAGCAGGGGAATCTCGGTGGCCAAGTGTACGTATGTTTCCCATGTTTTCCAGCGCTCGCTCCATACATTCAGACCTGTAAGGATGCAACAGGGAAATATTGTGGACCCTGCTCTCTCCATACATTCAGACCTGTAAGGGTGCAACAGGGAAATCTCCATTGCCAAGTGTTTAGCACGTCTACCTCGTGCCCAGAAGTGGCCGATTTATTTCCGGACACTGTCACTTGGTTCGCGAGTGCATTTTTTTTTCCTTTTTACTCCGGATATACTTGGCTGTATATGGTCGAAATCCAATTTCTTAACTCAGATACGCAGATGACACTGTTCTCCCCTAAAATAGAGCTAAAAGATTAAATAGGTTAATCTTTTCTGTCAAAGAACACAATGAAGTTCTTTTTCTGAACTTAAAAGAACCACAGGCAAATTTGCACGTTAACCAAAAATTACAGTGAGGAAATTGAAAATGTGGCAAACTTTAACTTCATTGGCTCCATAATGAATTGCGGGCGCGCTAGCGAAGTTGATAGCGAACTGCGCTGGTAATGCTATGATGACGGTCGGACGCAGGTTGGACGCCTGGGCTCGCCGATTGATCTTCCCCTTGCTCTCGGGAATACAAATTTTGATGGCGTTATCACATCACAGACCCGCCCATAGCAGCAAACTGATAAGTGGCAGTTTAGTACTGATTTATTTAGGTAGTTAACAACAATAGTGGGATGTTCAGAAGAAGACCGGCCATGGCATGGCAAAAATTAATTAGTATTAAATGAATCAGTGCCGAAGGATAATATATCGCCAAATATGAGCTCCCACTTGGTCAGAAAGACGATATATCGCCATACTAGGGTCATCGTGTTATTTGTTGTTGTTTTTTTTTTTCGTGGTATCTTCCGCAATCTGCCCTCTGGACTGATTTTCCCGTGTGGGTTAGCTGTCCCTATTATCAGGGTCCTTCGCCAACAGGCGAACCCACATCGACTTCTAAGGTACTTGTAATTTACGTCCCCCAGTCAAGGACGAGAAGTTAAGATTTTAGTTTAAATGACCGGCGAAGGGTTTAAATCCGCTATCTTGGCATCAGCACGCAGGAAGTTTAAAAGCAAGCGGATTTATCTATTTGACCACACTGATGTACCGCGCATGCATTTTTTCTGAGACAGTATATGCTTATGAGTCATGGACCACTTCGCAATCACTAAGGGGAAAAAATTGGGCTTTTGAACTTAAGAAGAAGATAACATACTAATAATGTTCAAGATGAACATCCAAGAAAACTGGCCCATAAACAGAATTATGTCTCAGATCTGAAATACTTTGGCCATATGAAACGTCACAGTGGCTTACAAAGAACAAGCTAATGGACGGCAGTGTTCGTTGAAGAAGAGGCAGACGTCGACCAGCACGAAGTTAGATAGAGGACAATAAAGACATCTTGGGCATGATGTGCAGAGGCAACGGAACTGACAAAAGGTCGAGTCTTTCAAACAGGCCGTGATGAGGGTGACGATCTTCGGTGACATTTTACATGTATAACAGAACAGGCCTACACACAGTTGTCCTGAAGCCTCCTCAATTGTGCTACATGAACAAAACACGCCTACACACAGTTCGACCTGTGGCCCCCTCAGTTGTGCTACACGAATAACCGAACAAGCCTACACACAGTTCTACCTGTATCCTCCTCAATTGTGCTACATGAACAGAACACGCCTACACACAGTTCGACATGTAGCCTCCTCAAGTGTGCTACATAAACATCAGAACACGCCTACACATAGTTCTACCTGTAGCCTCCTCAACTGTGCTACTTGAGGCTTTCCTTTAGGACTGTCCACTTCCAGCCATTGTCTCATCCGCTCCTCTAGCGATTGGAGTTGCGCGTTCTGCGTCTGCGCGTTGTCAAACTCTTGGTGCAGTGTAGATATGGGGCTGTGGATTGAGAACATGTTATTTATGTTTGTAAAAGATAGCCTATATTGCACATCTACACATCCACAACAGGCTCTAGTCTTCATATCCCGTTTCTTCTTCTTCATACACCTACAGACGTTGAGTTGACTCAAGAACCGACATCACAGAGTCCCAATACCAATTGTACCAGCAGCAGTCTGATTATATGTCTGTCTGGATTTTCCTCGGAGTCCTGAGTGTCGGCCAGAACCTATGGTCACACCCTGTAGCGCAATTCTCTCCCAGCTGTGATGATCTATCTGTCCTTCTGCACAATACACACAATTCCAATGGTATCGACTACACTTGCCTTATCATGCACCAATTACCCACCAAGGGTGTCCGCCTATTTGGTTCCCACCACACCAGCATGCCCCAGGGATAAAATCCAACAGATGCTCTCTATTGTTTTTATCGTTGAAAGGAAGCCTGCCACTCTGTCCAAAGCATACCTGCCTTTACTTTTCTTATTATACTTTGTTACCCAGTACAATCACGACAGGCGTGTGCTATTTGTCTTCCAGCCAGCGGAACGCCATCGTGACTGCCTCCACCTCAATTCTCAGCCTAGATGTTGTAGTATCATATACCAGGCACTCCTGCACAAACCACCGCACTCCAATCTTCAACACGAACCCCAGAGACTTCTTTTACCTCTTAGCACAGAGCCTTCCGTGAAGAAGTTTACATCGAATGGTCGCGAATTGTCGTGGACCACTTGTTGCACACCCCACTCAGTGCAGCCTGCCGTCTTCAGACGTCAACATGAATATATCAACAGAAAACATCAGCCAACTTGAGCTTGTTGACATCTCTATAGAATGTGTCCTCACAAGGAGCCGGTGTATGCCAGACTAGTTTTCTATGTTCTGCAAATGTTGGACACATGTATTGACAGGCAGAAGATCAAATGGTTCGGCCATCTCGTTAGAATACAACACCATCAACTGCCAGTCATGACTCTACATCAAAGACGATCTGATACTAGAGCAAGAGGACCTCTGAGAAGAAAATACGACGGGGCTTCAACTGAAAAACTTAAAATTGTGATAGAAATTACGATAGCCCTGCAATTGTCTTGTAACCTGGCAATAATGTTGTTAAGGATGTCAAGAGTATTAAGCACGTGACATCACAGTACAGACGAACACAGTAATATCATGAATGAAAGGTTTAAAGATGGCCAGCCCACTTTTGACATGCATCAGAGAGAAGCAGCGTTCTGTTATCCGTTTAAAAAAAAAAAAAAAGTGAAGGGGTGAAACCTATAGAAATTCATCGGGGAAAACATTCCACAATGGTGATGCATGCCTGTCAGTCCAGTGAGTGTATGGGAGGAGTAGAAAGTTTCAAAACGGCGTGACTTCTGTTCACGACCTGGTCAGGCACACTGAGTAGTGACCCTAAATAGTTTTTTTCGACAGGAATGTAAGCACTTTATCGACGCTGGAGGACTTGCATTGAACGCAGTGGTGACTACATCGAAAAATGATACTTTTGTTCTTTACTTTTTTTCCCCAGAATATATTCACCCGAAAAATTTACGGTTTTAATTCGAAGCCCCCTCCTAGATTGACGACAGTTGAGTTGAGTTGATTCAACTCAACTCAAACAGAATGATACTATCCAGTGCCACCCATCGGGTGCTGGAACGTCAATTATTCCTCCCCATGACTCTAGACGGCAAAAGTGAAAGATGATGATGATGAATAACCCACTGACCTACGCCTTTCTCCAGAAATGTGATCATCCGTGGAGTCAAAGTACGTCATCTCATCGTGACTATCTTCGTGTTCCTCTTCCAGACGAGCTGAATCCTGGCTGTCTCTTGGTGACCTTGCCGGATCTTTCCTTGAAGATGGTAGACTTCTGAAGGTACTGGGATCCTGTACTGCGTTTATCTGGGTGTTCAGTGGCAGGACCAAACTCTTTGGCAAACTGATGGAGATATAAAATAATCTGATTGTTTAGTAGTAGCACCAAACTCGTTGATGCACATATGAAATACAATCTATATGTTTAGTGGCAGGACCAAACTCTTTGGCAAACTGATGGAGATATAAAATAATCTGATTGTTTAGTAGTAGCGCCAAACTCGTTGATGCACATATGAAATACAATCTATATGTTTAGTGGCAGGACCAAACTCTTTGGCACACTGATATTTAAAAAAAATGTGTTTTGTGACCGTACCAAGCTCTTTGGGACACTGAAATAAAAAAAATGTGTGTTTAGTGACAGGGCAAAACTCTTTGGCACACTGATATCACAAAAATGTGTGTTTAGTGACAGTACCAGGCTCTTTGGCACACTGATATCACACAAATGGGTGTTTGGTGACAGGATCAAGCTCTTTGGCACACTGAAATCACAAAAAATGTGTGTTTAGTGACAGGACCAAGCTCTTTGGCATACTAATATCACAGAAATGTGTATTTAGTTACATGATCAAACTATTTGGCACACTGATATCACAGAAATGTATTTTCAGTGTCAGGACCAAACTCTTTGATACATTGAATGAGATACATTCTGTGTGTTTAGTGGCAGGACCAACATCTTTGGTACATTGAATGTGACATAACCTTTGTGTTTAGTGACAGGAAGAAACTCTTTAGCACACTGATATAAAACAAAATGTGTGTTTTGTGACCGTAACAAGCTCTTTGAAACACTGATATCACACATATTTGTGTTTAGTGACAGGACCAAGCTCTTTGGCACACTGATATCACACAAATGTGTTTTGTGACCGTACCAGGCTCTTTGGCACACTGATATCACCAAAATGTGCATTTAGTTACATGACCAAACTCTTTGGTACTTTGAATGATATATAATCTGTGTGCTTAGTGGCAGAACCAAACGCCTTGATACATGGTATGAGATATAATCTGTGTGTTTAGTGGCAGGACCACACTCGTTGTTACATTGAATAAGATACAATATGTGTGTGTAATTGCAGGACCAAACTCTTTGATACACTGATGGATGTACAAAATAATCTGGGCGTTCAGTACAAAAAGTTTTCAGGAAATAAAAGACCCCTTTTAATGCTTTGAGGCGAATTGAGCATATGGTGTTAGCCCCATATTTTTATGGACAAATTGGTATGCGTTTAGGGTGAAACAAAACTCTTTGGTACACCAATTGAGACACATAACAACCTGTCTTTAGTATGAGGGAACATGTGATTTGCTTAATAAATCAAGATTGAAAATGTAAACTCTCAGTTACGCTTAACAGGTCATAGACATCGAAATCAATGGGTCGAAAGTGGACATTGAGACAGGCAAACTGATTGACAGGCTTAAAGACTGAGTGACTGATGGACTGGCAGACAGACAGACACAGAAATACTGACACACAGTCTGATTAACTGACTGGCCGATTGACTGACTGACTGACTTACTGACTGAATGAATGACTGACTGACTAACTGGCTGACAGACAGACTTACGGATGGATGGAATCATTGACTGACAGACGGATAGATAGTAATACAAAGCAGACAGTCAGACAGCCATAGACAGACAAGTAGACAGACATATAGATAGACAGATATACAGATGTACGGACGGACCGTCGGTCGGACAGACAAATTGTATAGTATAGTATAGTATAGTGTGGTATGGTATAGTGTGGTATAGTATAGTATAGTATAGTATAGTATAGTATAGTATAGTATATAAATTAATCTAAGCACCGAGATATAACAATCCACACATTCCATCAACGCAACACTGAGGCTCCAACCACTCTGCACACGCACTTTCCTCTCCAGTCCGACATTGATTATTTACCTTTGTGTGGCATTAGATAAATGCCTGTCTAACCGTTCTCCTCTTTTAGCCCGTACTCGCATGTTCCTCTTTTCTCTTAACCTGATGAGATAGAACACACTGCCCGGACCGTCCTGGTCTATCAGTGGCCCCTTGCAGAATAATAATAATAATAATAATAATAATAATAATAATAATAATAATAATAATCTCAAGAAGAAGAAGGAGGAGGGGAGAAGAAGAGGCTGGAGGAGGAAGAGGAGAGGTGGGAGGAGAAGGATGAGGAGAGGAAGGAGATGGAGGAGAAGTGGAGGGAGGAGGAGGAGGAGAAGAACAAGAAGAATAAAGGGGCGGAAACCAAGAAAACAAGGACAGGTTTAGGGGACAGATATGCAGATCAAATACTTCGTAAGCATTCATTTGTTGGGCACTAGTTAACATCGACTGTTAAACTCTCAGTATACGTCTGCTTCTTCTCGTGTTCATCTGTAAAATCCTGATTCAAAAGTCAACGTCATCATGTCTGAATGAATAAGAGCGCTCGCTCTTAATTTTCCGGTGTACTGATGCCGAGGTAGCGGGTTCAACCCTTTCACCAGACCATCCATCCATCCATCATGTGCCATCTCGGTAAGCGTGGACGGTCATGTTCTGCCATCTCACTCGATCACCAGAGTCGTGGATCAGCTCCGTGTTTCTGTCTCGACCATGCCACAAGGCCAAGCCATCCAGGTACTTGCCTCTAGGTCTTCCCCTTGGTCTGTTCCCCGCGATCTTACCAGTTGTCACCAAGTTCTCCAGATCATTTCTTCTCATAACATGCCCAAAAAATTGTGACTGTCTACATCTAATGTCTCTAATCAGTTTACGATCTTCATTTGTTTCTTGAAGAACTTGTTCATTGGTCTTTCTGGCTGTCCATGGTATTCTTTGCATTTTCCTCAGAAACCACATTTCTACAGCCATCAGATGTTTTTCAGCCTGACTGCTCATTGTCCAAGCTTCACATCCATATAAGAGTACAAATTCTATGTAGCATCTCAACACTCTTTTTCTCGTTTCAGTTGACATCTTTTTATTGGTCAGTATGTTTTTCATCTTGCTAAAGGCTACTTTTGCCATGGTGATTCTTGTTCTAATCTTGTTCACCAGACAGCTGGACAAAAAAGTTGACTTCTTGTCCGTGTCTTGGGGAACCTAAATTACAAGTACCTCAGATGGCGAGGGACACTGGTCATAAGGAAAGCTAAACCACAATCAAAATCAGTCCAGTGTACTTATTAGTAGCATGGACTAAGCTTGAGTTAAAGCGAGCAAACACAAAATAATTCTGACATAACTTATTTATTGTTCATATTTATGCAGCACGGGAGTCTTCGTGACGAAGTTGTCAAGCCGTTTGACACGGGCTCCGAAGGTTGTGGGTTCGATTACGGGACGCGTCCTTCGGTTCACGAGTGAAATTTTTCGGAGACTCATGTGGGTCGTCGAGAGCTACGGAGTTCGTGCTTTGTGCGTAGCTTTCCGCACTGTGCAACTAGACCGAGCCATATGGGATAAAACCCGGGGCAATAAAGTCGACTCTGTCGATTTTTAAGCGACTTTTTTTTCTTTCTGCAGCACAAACTATTGTAGAGTAGAACGTCCAACTTTAGTGCCCCTTTGTCTTAATTGGTAACTGAGTTGTTTATATGTGAATAGATGTATCGTAGTGTTGAACGTTGTTATTGCCAATTTTATTCTCTGCCTCAGGATTAAAACATCTGTTATTAATTGCTATAGATACAAATAAAAGTTATTGACCTGTTAAAGCAGTGGTTCTCAATCGGTGGGGAATTCCCCCCCCCCCCCGGGGGATTTTAGGGTTTCCGGTAAGGGGGGGGGGGGAATTAAGATTATTTCAAGATCGCATTAATACAAGAACCAGTTACTTGATATTGTTTTTCCCTCTAAATTCTACGGTTCTGTACTTCTCGCCCTAATTAAATTCGCTTTATAACGTAAGTAGACCCGCAAATCACGTTTTATGTAGATGTCTAGACTTGTTCTAGTATGTGTTATTAAATTTAGCTTCCATTTTTATGTATACTGTGTAAGGATGGGGGGGGGGGGATTTATAGGGAGGAAATTTGAAAGGGGTGGGGGAATGACGTTCTGAACATATGGTAAACGGTGGCATGGGCCAAAAAAAAAAGGTTGAGAACCACTGTGTTAAAGCATCTCTCAATTCACCATTATTTTCAAAATTGGCGTGGTACTCTCTTTGTTAATAATCAAAATTTTCATTTTCTGTATCATTTCACCTGGGCAATTTTGTTTGCTTAATATTTGGTTGCCGGCTTCGTGGCCAAGAGATTACGGACGCAGTTCGTAAACCCGCACACCCGCATTCGAAACACAGCTGTGGGCGATTTGGCAGCAGACCGCCTTACGTTGGTTTTTTTAAAATAAAATGGGATAGGTGCCGGTGGTTCAGAAAACAATGACAAACTACTGATCGTAAAATGCCCAGGAATCACGAACAGTCAAAACTAAATGCTGGTGTTGACTGCGACGTCATGTAAAGGATACGCAAAAACTATTATTTGGTTTATTAATTCGTTGAGATCCCAGCTTGTTTCAGCCAACAAAATTGGTTGATCAGTGTGTCTGATTCTGTTTATTGATCTTCCCTCAATCTTGAATCCTGACCCTTTCTCTTTCTGTTTTACTGATTCAGTGCCACAGGACAATATACTGCCAAATATTACCCCCCATTTGGACAGAAGGATGACATATCGCCATACTAGAGTCATAGAGGTATTTGTTTTGTTTTGCAGTATCTTCCATAATTTTAATGCTCAGTGAACGGACATTTACATGATAATACTTGTTCATTTGATTGTATAACATGCTTGGTCCACGCCTACTTTTTTTTTTATGGCGCAGAATCAGTCAAATATATTCTAAATAATTTACAGGTGTGGAGGTAATAGACACCTTTGTCTCACATCTCACTTTATATTCAATAAGAGTTCGTATCCATCCATCATGTG
>OY992884.1:54137975-54155475 GCA_963921405.1 Cepaea hortensis
ATAAAACTTTGGTATAACCAACAATTATCTAATACTCTAAAACGTTGATACAACCGAAAGTTGTCTAATCTTTTCACACTTTAATACAACCAACAATTGTTTAATATTCTGAAGCTTTGATATAACCAACAGTTGTCTAATGTACTAAACCTTGATTCAGCCAACAGCGTCTAATGTACTTAAATCTTGGTACATCAAACAGATGTCTAATTTTCTAAAACTTTGTACAACCAACAGTTGTCTAATGTTCTAACACTATGGTACAACCAACAGTTGTCTAATGTTCTAACACTATGGTACAACCAACAGTTGTCTAATGTTCTAAAGATTTGGTACAGCAACATTTGTCTAATGTACTCGAACCCTGAAACAACGGAACCACTATCTTAGTTAGCTAGCGCACTAACCACTATGCAACCTCGAATTTCTGAAAAATAAACCACTAACCTGTCAATTTCTTTATCCCTTGCCTGCTTTATGAGATGAGGGTACTGGTACTGATGTAAAGAGGGGTCCATCTGAATCTCCACATGACCACTGGGTATACAAGTCAAAAGTGCATATTTATTTTTTGTAAAATAAATCACTCGTGAGTAAGTAAATAGAACTGTTATCTTCTTCGTCTTCTTCTTCTTCTTCTTCTTCTTCTTCTTCTTCTTCTTCTTCTTCTTCTTCTTCTTCTTCTTCTTCTTCTTCTTCTTCTTCTTCTTCTTCTTCTTCTTCTTCTTCTTCTTCTTCTTCTTCTTCTTCTTCTTCTTCAGCTGCTGCTGCTATTGCTCTTTAGTCCCTATTGTTGTATACGCCCTCAACCAACTCACACTAAGCCGTCTTATCTGTTGCTATCTCCTGCAGCTCCCTCCACGTAGCCCCATTTTATTCATCTCTGTCTCTAATTCTCTCTTCTGTGTGATTTAGGCTTCCCTCTGTTTCGTTTACCCTGTCGGTTCCCGAGAAAGGACTTTCTGGTTATGTTATATTATGGTTTTCTTAAAATGTGTCCTATTCAGCGCAATAAGTCACTGTTCTTGAAAGTTAGAAATAGAGTTCTAGCATGTTACATAGAACCAGTTTTAACACACTGCTGCTAATCCTGGACAATTAGTAAACAGGCGAAAAAATCCATGGAAACCGTGGTGATGTGGTTTTATAGAAGAATGCTAAACATTAATTGGACAACCAAAATTAGAAATCAGAACGTTTTAAGGGAAGCTGAGTCGCCAAGACAACGTATCCCAAACATCATGATACGAGAAGACAAAAACTGGAACATGTTGTGACGACCAGAAAGATTTGCGGAAAGAGATAGAGGAAGACAGCGTGAGAAGATTCTTCACAGTCTTGTGTTATGAGATGGAAGGGAGTCAACACACTGATTTATCCATGACGTCGGGGATAGCAATTTGTGGAGAGGCATGATCGCCCACACCAGCTGGCAAGGCACTGGATGATGATGATGATGATGATGATGATGATGATGATGATGAACTGTACACGAGACCTCCTGTTTTTCCTTCATTATCTGAGAAGAGCTGGAATCGAGAGTGTAATTCATACAAGAGACAACATTGCAGAAATAAACAAGGAGAAGATGAAGAAGGTATCCCATATAACACGCTTAGAGATCACGGAGTCGTGTCATATTATGGGAAACAACCTACCTGAGAATAAAATACATATCGGCAGTTTTGTCCCCTTGTATGACCAGCTGGCTTTCGTATGCAAAACTTTCGCTGTACAGCGCCATTGCCAGCTGCTTTCTGTATCTGGCTGGCCAAACCGAAAATAATGGATTGTTCTGTGCAAACAGACATTTAAAATCCAGAATTAATATATGTAGCCATAGATCAGAATGTACGAATGGATAAAAGCGCTCGCTTTTAAACATCCGGTGTGCTGATGCCGAGGTAGTTTGGTTCAACCCCTACACTGGTCAGCTGAACTAAAATGTTGACTCTTCGTGCTAGATTTGGCGACGTAAATTACAAGTAGTTCTGAACTAGTCGGAGTGGGTTTGTCTGATCTCAAGGGGCAATGATAATAGTGAAAGCTAACCCACACACAAAATTCAGTCAAGTGCTACTATAGGTAGTGTGTATGGACTACGCTAGGGTTCAAAGCCAACAAACGCCTAAAACATGGTTAGGATGTTGGGCTGGCAATGTTATGACGGCGGACGGACGAGGTTCGATCCCAGCTCATGTTAGTTCGCTTTGGAAAGGAAAGGCTGACCACCTATTCTTCCCTGCACTCAAGCCTATAAACATGCCCTGGTCCTGACACATCACATACACACAGCAGGATCTTGCTACAGGGATTGTTTATTTACTTGTTTTAAATTCATATTGTGAAAGGTCGCTAGCTTTGGATATCTTGACATTATAATCAACAACAAAAGATATCAGACGTAGAATGGCAATAATAATATAGAGTGTAAGACAGTATTAACTGATTCAGCTAAGACGGATAGTATATCGCCAAATATGAATGACCATTTGGGCGGAAGGGCGTTATATCGCCCTACTAGGGTCAATGTTTTATTTGTTTCTTTCGCGGTATTTTAGCAATTATGATGCTCAGTGAATGAAACTTTACATTATAATACTTGTTCATGTGCACCATATTTGGTCCAAACCTGCCTTTTTTGTTTTGTTTGGCACTGAATCAGCTAAGAACATGTGGTACAACATTATCATCATCATGTGCCATGCTGATAAATGTGGGCGGTCATGTTTCGCCATCTCACACAATCAACAGAGTCGTGGATCAGCTCTGTGTTTTTGTCTCGAGTACGCCATGTGGCCAAGCCACCTAGATATTTACTTCTCAGCCTTCCCTTTGTTCTTTCCCCCATAATTATGAATGTACTTTCAGACTTGGTCTTTAACGACGTACTTTCAGATTTGGTCTTTAATGTACTTTCAGTATTGGTCTTTCCTGATCATACTCACCTTTATGTCTATCACTCGCCTTTCTGTCTCTCACTCACTATTCTATCTATCACTCACCTGAATAAATGTGGTTTTCTCCAAGAATTCCTTGGCTAGAACTTCCTTCACGGATCTGTTATACAGAGCTCTGTCGACAACTAGCAAGTCCGTGTGCTCATCGGCGATAATGGAGGCAGTTCGGATGCTGTCACCTGACGTTAGGGCAACGTCACCGAAAGGGGCACCACTCTCTGTTGCAGAAATGGACCTGGTCGTGTTAGTTAGGTGATGTCACAACCATACACGTGCGAAGTCCATAACACGGATAGAGATCAATAACTTTCATATATATCAGGGGACTTCAAATGAACACCTTAAAAGTTTGATAGAAATTACAATAACCATACCATTGTCTCGTAGCCTGTCAATACTGTTATCAAGAATGTCAAGAGTGTTAAGCATATGACATCACGATGCAGGCGAACACGGTGACGTCATAGGACAGTTTACAGATGGCCGCCCCACTTTTGACATGCACCAAACAAAAAGCAGCGTTCTATCATCCGTTTTATTTTTATCAGTGAAGGGGTGAATTTTATAGAAATGTATCGGCATATGAAGGTCCAGTATTGTGATGCATGCCTGCCAGTCTAACAAGTATTTAAGTGGAGTAGGAAGTTTCAAAACTTTTAATTCCGATGAAGAGCTACAGCAGATGGAGCATGATTGGTTACACACGCGAACAAGAGAACTGTTTTCTACAGGAATCCAAGCACTTTATCGGCGCTGGGGGACTTGCATTGAATGCAGTGGTGACTACGTCGAAAAATGATATATTTGTTCTTCATGTTTTCAGAATATACTCACATACAACACACATTTAAGGGTTTCATTTGAATTCCCCTCGTATATATTCGCGTGTAAAGTTTTCATGTAGTTGTATCGGTATATGTTTGTTCTGTGTGTGCTGATGAAGTGTTTGGCGGCAACGACCATTTTATCACGTGTGATCTTGTTCTAGCTGAGCTGACCGAAACTACTTCCAGCTGATTTGTGATGCATTCATTGTGATTAGATGTTGTGTATGTATGCGAGAGTTCTGACCTATTGAACCACATGAACAAACTAAATGTTAGCTAGATTTCAATACAATTTATATCCTTTTCATAAGGTACACAGAGGTCAGCATGGCTGAATGGTTAAGAGGGCTCGTTCTTATACATCCGGCGTGTTTATGCCGAAGTAGCAGGTACAGCCCCTTCATTGGTCAGTTGGACTAAAATGATGACTACTCCGTCCTTGATTTGAGGGACATAAATTGCAAGAGTCTCATCTTAGTCCTACTGACAGGTGTAGGAGTTGAACCGCTACCTCGGTATTAGCACACGTGAAGTTTAAGAGCAAACGATCTTAACCATTCGGCCATGCTGGCCTCCAAAATACTTTTATTTAATCGAAGATTCATTTTCTCACTCGCTCGCTTTGAAATCCATCGTAGCACACACGCTTGCTAATAGTAGTAATTGCAAATGATTCATTTGTCCGTGAGGTTTAGCTTTTCCTATGACCTTCTCCGACTTCTGGGGTACTTGTAATTAACGTTCACAGGTCAAGGCCGGGAAGCTGACATTTAACTGATGCAGTTCCGAAGGATATCCCAAAATATGACCTCCCATTTGGACAGAAGGACGATGTATTGTCATACTATAGTCACCGTGTTATTAGTTTTGTTTCGTGTATCTTCCGCAGTTTCTATGCCCAGTGGAAGGAAATTTTACATTATAATACTTATTCATTTGATTGTGTACCGTGTTTGGTCCATACCTACCGTTTGCTTGGCACTGAATCAGTCAAGTAAAAAAATGACCACTGTGTGGTGAAATGAACCAACTAGGCAGCGACCAGCAATGACAGTTTTAAGAGTTTTAACCCTCTTAGTTATGCCGACATCCTAATTGACGATCGGTCATCTTTTTTTCTACTTGAACGCTTCCGGTGTTGGCCGTTTTTTACACCGTTAGGCACAGAGTGAGGTCATAGTTTTTTTTTTGAATGCATACGTAATGTAATACTTTAATAGATTTCTTACATCATCATCATCACCACTATCGTCATCGCTTTCTGAAGCCGGGGTGGGTTCGACTGATGGCGAGGAACACTCGTAATAGAGAAAGCTAATCCACACACAAATATCAGCCCTGTGCATTAGAAGTAATTGCAGATGTGTGGACTATGCTTGAGTTCAAAGCGAGCGAACGAAAAAAAAAATTATACTCATGAAGTGTCTTGTCAATTGACATGAAATATAATGCTTCTCCACTGACCAAGCTCTCCAACAATATTTACCAACTCATGGGCAGCATCACACTCCATGTTGCTAGAATGTTACAAATTCACCTCCTGCTGGTGTTGCTACTGCTGCTGCTGCTGCTGCTGGTTGTTGTTGTTGTTGTTGTTGTTGTTGTTGTTGTTGTTGTTGTTGTTGTTCTTCTTCTTCTACTACTACTACTACTACTACTACTACTACTACTACTACTACTACTACTACTACTACTACTACTACTACTACTACTACTACTACTACTACTACTACTACTACTACTACTACTACTACTACTATTTCTTCTACTTCTTCTTCTTCTTCTTCTTCTTCTTCTTCTTCTTCTTCTTCTTCTTCTTCTTCTTCTTCTTCTTCTTCTTCTTCTTCTTCTTCTTCTTCTCTTCTTCTTTTCTTCACGTTTCTTCTTCACTTCCTTCTCTCCCCCTCCTCCTGAATCATACTTGCTATAGCTATTTTTGTTAGCTGCTGTTGATGCTTTTGTTTTGTAGGTAAATTTTCAAACTCTCAAATGTTTTGTTGGCAGCAGTCTGTCACACAGTAACACGAGAGCCGCAGTAGAGCACTAGCTAGCACGCTTGCCTGTTAGCCCAGTGGTCATGTGTTCGAATGCTCATAGAGGCGGATTTATAAATTTTAAAGTTGACCTGGCTTTCCATGTCGACCTTCCCTAAAATTAATACCAGGAAATATCATGGGAAGTAAAAGCGTCCGGTGTTATGTTGACCAATCAAGTGCCGAATGGTGAATGGACATATGGGACTGCCAGCATATATTCAGTATGTCCCGGGGAATGTAAAAGGTCCTTAAGTCTACTTTGATAACCATTGAAGTATCTGACCAACGATGTGACACAACAACACAATTCAGTAACGTGGTTATATTGCAATGAAAATAATTGAGAATCACAGGAGAATTGTTCCTAAGGGTGTAATACTGTAAACTGATTATGGCTTGAAACAGAAGATATGAGATTCACCGAAGGATATTACTTAACGATGTTACACAGTAACTAGGGTATGTTAACGTCAACAGATGTGGAAACGACTGAGTTACCTTACATAGAAATGGAAGCACATTAACCTGGGTATGTTATCATACAAAAAGATCGCTCTGGAATCTTACCGATGTGACACAACAATCTGGGTATGTTACAATTAAATAGGTTTGACAACCACCAAGTGATCTTACCTAACGATTTAATGCAGCAATTTAGGTATGTTACAATCAAATAGATTTTATAAGCCCTAAATGACCTTACCTAGCGGTGACATAGCAATTTGGATATGTTACAATTAAATAGATTTGAAAACCACTAAGTGATCTTACCTAACGATGTGACATAGCAATTTGGATGCGTTACAATCAAATAGATTTGACAAGCACTCAGTAATCTGCAAATCCAGGGAATTTAACAACGCATTAAAAATGAAAGTTGTCAAACGTTATATATATATATATATATATATATATATATATATATATATATATATATTCAGCGCTACTATATGGCGCGGAAACCTGGACAATGGACAAGCAATTATAAAATCGAATAGAGGCCCTGGAGATGTAGATATACAGAAAAATATGTCGTATTTCATAAAATCAAAAATAATCAAATACAGAGGTTCTCGAAACACTGGGAATGGAAAGAGACTAGATACAAGAAATAAAACAGAGGCAAGTGAAATATTTCGACCACGTTAAAAGACATATCACTCGTATAAAAACTATAATGGAGGATAGGGTCAAAGGCAAGAGAGCAAGAGGTAGCAGCGATACAAGTGGAAAGATAACATCAAGAGAGCAGTCTGACAGAAAGTACAATCAAGACGAAAGGCATTTCAGTGTTGGAGATCCATTGCAGCCAACCTTCGTTGTGGAGACGGTACCTGATTGATTGATTGATTGATTGATTGATCTTACCTAACGACGTGACACAGTATCCCAGCTTCGACCTGTCCAGGGAACCATCTTTGGTGTACTGTATAATGTTGTCGAAGTTGCCGTCGTCTTCTTCTCCCTCCACCTGGTCCTTGTTCAATATGTAGATTGTCACTTTTCCGTTCAGAACAATGTAGAAACTGAGTGGGAAAGAGCAACCGTTACAATAGCTCGTGCCTTTGTGTTGTCATTCATTCATTCATTCATTCATTTATTCATTCATTCATTCATTATTTTGCTAATTCATTCATTCCTCAAGCCATTCTTTCACTCATTCATTAGTTTATTTATTCGTTCATTTCTCAAGCTATTCATTCATTCATTCATTCATTCATTCATTTATTCATTCATTCATTCGTTCATCCATTCATTAGCTTGTTTATTCATTCATTCCTAATGTCATTAATTTATTCATTCCTTAGTTTGTTTATTCATTCATTCCTCAAGCCATTCATTCATTCATTCATTATCTTTCCCAATTCATATATTTATGACAATACAGGTGCCAATTCTGGACATTTTCCTATTTGTCAATTCTGGACAATTTATAAGTGTTAATTCTGGACATTTTCCTAATGTCAATTCTGGATATTTTCTAGTATCAATTATGGACATATTCCAAGATGAAATGAGGTATGCCGGCGATTCAGATTCCTTCCGACGTTCCCAGAATCAGCCTGTACTTCTTCTCGACTAGTCTCCTTCCATCTTGATTGAGTTATTATTCTTCACTTACCGTTAGGCTTGTTCGTGGTTGGTTGGATCCGTGTAGCTGAAGCTACGGGATTGGGTAACGAGCCCAGCACCAATCAATCTTAACTGTCTGTACCAACGTGCATGGCAGGTTGTAGTGTTCCTTCTTGGCCAATGATATTCTTTACAAATCCATGGCAAAGAAACACATCACTTTGCTACCATCGCAATTTAACACGCATTTTACAAACAGATAGATGTGAACATCATCATCACCACATCTTCCACTTTTGCCGTCAAGAGTCGTGGGGAGGAATAGTGGAAGTTCCAGCGGCCCATCGGTGGCACTGGATAGTGTCATTCAGTGTTATTATACAATATCTTTGATGTTGTCGATCCATTGTCTTCTAGGGCGTATCCCTTGCTCTCGCAGAAAACAGCGGGGTTAAAAGTCAAGAGGATAGACTTCATTGCACCGGATTCGATCCCATATATGATATGGCTCGGTCTCTTTCCGAAAGGCGTCCTGCCGAAAGCGTCACACTAGCCCCAGAGACGAATCTCAGGCGTCTCCGAGAAAATTGCACTCCTGAAGCCAACGACATGGTCTGGAATCGAACCCTTAACTTTTGGAAGCGAGCCAGGGGATGTAACCACTTCGCCACGGTCCCTATTCCCCTGATTGCTCTCGTAGCAGATCTTCTTTGATGTACCGTTAGTGCTGGTAGTTGATGGTGTTGCATTCTAACAAGATGGCCAAACCATTTGATATTTTGTCTCTCAATATATGTAGCACAAGGTTTTGATCCTACTATCTGTCCGATATTATCATTTCTCACATACACACGCACACATAAACAATACACGCAAGCACATACACTGACTGCATGTCTAGCCGTGTGAGGTGTGCAAGAAAATAGACATTCTACACACCGTCTATCTATTTTGGCGTTGCTCGCTAGAACCAACAAATAGTTATCTACTTTGCTATGATTCTCTTCCCCATGTCCAAACTCACCATTCTCCGACATCACCTTGTTTGATTATAACGTCATCCCGGTTTTTAGTGACATAATCGCAGTGTCTGATGATGTCACCAAGCATATCTGAAAGCAGACAGCATTTTAAAATGTTAGGCAAATGTTAATATTGAATGGTTAAGAGGTAGCGAAGAGCACCACGTTCTCTTCGGGACGTGAAGTGAGTCGGGTTTGAATCCAATTTTATATTCTACAGAACAGGGATCTGGAGATTGTAATACTTTTCCTTGATCCTGAGGATGCTATACTCTCCCATAAACATAAGAAGTTATGATCTTTCCTGACTCTGAGGAAAGTATACTCTCCCCTAACTCTGAGGTGGTCAAAGTCTCCCCTTGATCCCAAAGTTATAATTCCTCCTGATACACACACACACACACACACACACACACACACACACACACACACACACACACATACACACACTTACACACACACACCTCACACACTCACACGGACACACACACTCATACACACACTCACTCACATGGACACACACACACACACCCACACTCACACACACGCACACCCTCTCTCTCTCTCTCTCTCTCTCTCTCTCTCTCTCTCTCTCTCTCTCTCTCTCTCTCTCTCTCTCTCTCTCACACACACACACATACACACACAAACACATTTTTCTCTCTCCTTATTCCTGAAAATTATACTACTCTCTTCTGATCTCGAAGTTAATATATTCTTGTCCGATGCCGAGGAAGATTTTTTTTTTAATGTTGCATATCTCTTACAGGACGTTGCAGTCAACACCAGAACTTTTCAGCTGCTGGTGATGTACTAGGCAAGTTTTACATTCAGTAGTTTGCCATTACTTTCTGAACGACAGGCTCACATACCCCCACAAATTACCAGAGCGGCGCGATCCGCTGCCGAATAAGTTTACTTTCATCTGATTTCTGAAAAAATTATACTCTTCTCTGGTCCAAAAGAAGTACTCTTCCCTTATTCCGGGAAAATTATACTCTTCCCTGTCTTGAATAATTTACATCCTTCCCTTATTCCGGAAAAATTATACCCTTCTCTAGTCTTAAAGAAGTTATACCTTTCCCTTATTACGGGAAAATTGTACTCTTCTCTGGTCTTGAAGAAGTTAGACTCTTGCAAATTATACTTTGCTCTGACACCAAATACGTTAGACTTTCACAGACTTCGGGAAAATTATACTGTCCCCTGATCCCGAAGAAGGTATACACTTCACTGATCCCGATGAAGTTTTATTATCCTCTGATTCTCAGGAAGTTATAATCTCCATGATGCCAAGGAAGTTGCATTATCCTCTGATCTCAAGGATACTACACTTTACCCTGTCCCCGAGGGAGCTTCTTTTCTCCTCTAATCCAGTGGAAGAAGTAGCATCTCGTGTACGCACTATGTTTGTGTTCAAAGCGAGCGAGCGCGCACACACACACGCGCACAAATATCACCGAATCCCAAGAAAGCTAATTATCTTTACCTCTAATACCGAGGACATTATATTCTCCCCTGATCCGAAGAAAGTAATACTCTCCCCTGATCCCAAAGGAAGCTATATTCTCCCCTTTGATATTGATGAAGTTATATTCTTCCTTTGATTCTCCACTGATTTTGAGGAAATTATGTTCCTATCTGATGTTCAGGAAGTTATATTCGCATCTGATCTTGAGGAAGTTATATTTCAAACTGAACTTGAGGGGATTATATTTCAATATAATCTTCAGGAAGTTATATTTCAATCTAAACTTGAGGAAGTTATATTTCAATCTGAACTTGAGGGAGTTATAATTTAATCTGATCTTGAGGAAGGTGTATTTCAATCTAAGAGTCAGGAAGTAATATTTCAATCTGATCTTGAGGAATTTTTATTTCAGTCTAATCTTGACGAAGTTATATTCGCGTAGATTTTGTGGTTGTCCTTTCCCTGTCCCGATATAGTTATGCACTGATCTCAAGGAAGTTATTCCCTTGTCTGAAATCAAGAATGTTATACCCTTCCAGATCTGTGGGAAGATATATTCCCCCTCCATGTCGAGGTAGTTATAATCTCCCCTGAACTCGAAATAGTTATACTCCTCCTTGATCTCAATGTAGTTATAATCTCTCTTTAACTCGAAGTAGTTATACCCTTCCTTGATCTCGAGGTAGTTATAATCTCTCTTTAACTCGAAGTAGTTATACCCTTCCTTGATCTCGAGGTAATTATAATCTCTCCTGAACTCGAAGTAGTTATACTTTTCCTTGATTTCGAGGTAGTTATAGTCTCTCTTTAACTCGAAGTAGTTATACTCTTCCTTGATCTCGAGGTAGTTATAGTCTTCCTTGATCTCGAGGTAGTTATAGTCTTCCTTGATCTCGAGGTAGTTATAGTCTCTCTTTAACTCGAGGTAGTTATACTCTTTCTTGATCTCGAGGTAATTATAATCTCCCCTGAACTCTAAGTAGTTATACTCTTCCTTGATCTACAGAAAGATATATTCTCACCTGATCTCGAGTTAGTTATACTCTCCCTTGATCTCGAAATAACTATACTCTCCCTTGATCTTGAGGCAGCTATACTCTCCCTTGATATTAAATAAAATATACTCTTCCTTGATCTCGGGGAAGATATTTTCACCCTTCAACTAGAGTTGGTTATATTTCCCCCCCTGATCTCGAGGTAGCTATTCTCTCCATTGATCTCGAAGTAGTTATACTCTACCCTGATGTAGAGGTAGTCATACTCTCCCTTGATCTCGAGGTAGTTATACTCTCCCCTGACCTCGAGGTAGTTAAACTCTCCTTTAATCTCGAGGTAATTATACTCTCCCTTGAAATCGAGGTAGTTGTACTCTCCCTTAATATCGAAATAGTTATACTCTCCCCTGATCTCGAGGTAGTTATACTCTCCCTTGATCTCGATGTAGTTATGCTCTCCACTGATCTCGAGTTAGTTATAATCTACCCTGATCTCGAGTTAGTTATAATCTCCCCTGATCTCGAGGTAGTTATACTCTCCCTTGATTTCGAGGTAGTTATACTCTCCCTTGATCTCGAGAGATATATTTTATACTCTTCTGATCTCCAGGAAATTGCACTCTCCTGATGTCGAGAAAGTTACGTGGGTGCTTTAAATGAAAACCTTAAAAGTGGGATAGAAATTACAACAACCATGCCGTTGTCTTGTAACCTGTAAATATTGTTGTCGTGAATGTCAAGAGAGCCAAGCACGTGACATCACGGTTGACGACCACCGTGTCGTCATAAAGACAGTTTACAGATGACCGCCCCACTTTTTGACATGCATCAAAGAGGAGCAACGTCCTGTTATCCGTTTGTTTTTAAGTTCATTGAAGGGGTGAAATCTATAGACATTCATTGGCGAATGAAGGTCCAGTATGGTGATGCATACCTGTCAGTCCAGCAAGTGTATGAGTGGATTAGGAAGTTTCAAAACCTTTCGATCCGATAAAGATGTACAGCAGGTGGTGCATCAGTGGTTAAAGGCGCGACAAAAGGCATTTTTTTCCCTACAAAACTCCAAGCACTTTATCGTTGCTGGAGGACTTGCATTGAACGCAGTGGTGACTACATCGAAAAATTATACATTTTTTATTCCAGAATATATGCACACACACACACACACACACACACACACACACACACACACACACACACACACACGTATATATATATATATATATATATATATATATATATATATATATATATATATACACACACACATACACATTTAAGGTTTTCATTTGAAGCACTCTCGTATGTTCTCCCCTGATAGAGAGAAAGTTATATTCTCCCTTGGTGTAGAGACAGTTATCTTCCTGTGATCCCGGGATATTACATTGCATGGTTAGCCTTCTCTGGTACTGACAGCGAAGAAAAGCATTGAACGAATGCTAAAGAAAAACGTTAGAGAATGTTACTGAATAGGCAAAAGCAGTTGGGACAAAAGTGCGTAAAGTAACAACAACAAAAACAGAGTGGGCCAGACTACCAAAACGTCACAACAGAAGGAATTAAGCTTGTAGATATATGTGTAAGATACAATGTACCGCTTTCCAAGACTACCCAGAAACAGCCTCCACGCTGTCTATGCATTGACAGCCACGTCTATGATTTACCGCCAGTATAATGACGGAAGTTAAGCTCCAGTTTGACTGCGTCTCAGACGATTAGTGTTTGCTAGCATTCGGACACGCAGAACTACACATGGAATGTTTGTTCCTAGATCCTCCACAAATCACATCAAAAGCCTGGAGGTTTTTCTCTGTAGTTATTCTGAATTATAAATGGGAATTATAATTCTTGGTCTGGAAGATATAAATCATGAGATTTGTCATCTTATCTTTCAAACAAATCATGCCATATTGAATCTAGATGTGACACAGATATGTTTGCAAAAATGGCGGGTCCCAAAGTGGGGCGTTTCAGGGCACACTTATTGGGTGGGAGTTGGGTTAGGTTGTGAATTTTGTAAAGATTTAATGGCGCTAAAGGAGTTACGATCGCGAGTCCCAATCCCGCATACCACGTTCGAAACACAGCTGTGGGCGATTTGGAAGCAGAACGCCTTGCGCTGGTTTTCATACAATGGTATTTATGCCGTTCATTCAGACAGCAATTACAAACTACTGAATGTAAAGTTGCCAAGAAATCACAGTCCCCAAAAATGCACAGGTTGACTGCGACGTCATGTTTAGGATATGCAACTGACTTTTTAAAAATATAAATTTAATACCAGGAAATGGAGTGGGACACTCTAATACAGTGTATTAAGGGACACGGTGTGGGCTGGTGACAAGGGGGTCGTAAGTAAAGTAAACAATAAAGGAACCTTACACACTTCTTAAAACCCATTGGGTACATGGTGCTATACCCATATTTCTATAGACCAGTAGGCGGCACTCAGGCCGTGGCGTGGTCAGTATCGCGCCGGCCGCCAATACTCCCTAAGATATTCCCTGGCGTCAATGTTAGGCTGGCAAGACGCTTTGAAATATTCGAGTCCGGCCTTAAGCGAATCGAACCCATGACGACCAGACCGGCAGGCGGGTGTCTAGCTCCTACACTGCAGAGGCTCAGGGGGAGGGGGAGAGAAGGGGTAACCGAGTATATACTGAAAACCTCTGCAGGAGACTGTGTAAGTGGCATTGAAACAAATTATAATTTAGTAGCCTGATCATTTACCGAGCGTGTTAGCAAAGTGGATAGGAACTACGCTGATAATCTTTTTTTTTCCTTGCGTTCACGCGTGTTCAACTCAAGCGTTGTCCATACACGTGTTACTACTTCTAGTGTGCTGGGTTGATTATTTGCTAGTTTTTCTTCTTACTGTGATTAGTGTCCCTCGCCACAAGGCGAACCCACTCCGACTTCTGAAGTAGACGCTGATAATGTCATGAGAGCGGTCGGACGAGAATAGGACATCTGGGCTCGTCACCAGCTAAGTGAGGAAATGACTGGCTACCTATTCTTCCATGCATTCAGTCATACAAACAGTGATGGCGCTATCACATGACAGACCTACAGTGGCGAAACTGCTTCGGGACCCCGCTAAATATTGAGACAATAATCGACGAGGGCCTAGTCGATAAGTAAGTGACACAATTCTGTGGGATGGCAGGTAAATGTAGTTGGTATTTTCTTCAGGTGTCATTAGGTGACAGCAACATCGACCTTTATGTTCCCGTTCGTCAGGGGAGAGGACTGCCTGCAAAGGACATTCGTAATGAAATGCTTCCTGTTTATGCTGACTACCAGCCCGAATGAAAGCGTGCTTCAAAGCAATGGAAATATCTTTCTTCGCCTTGTGTCCCAAAATTCAAGATTACGCCATCAGCAGGGAAGGTTATGCTGACAGTGTTCTGGGATTGTCAATTAGTGCTTTTAACCAATTTCAAGACGAAATGTGACAATGTGAATTCTAAATCCTACTGTGAAGTTCTGTCGATGCTTCATGATGCAATTCGAAGAAATCGTCCAGTACTGCTTAATAAAGGAGTGTTGCTTCTTCATGACAATGCCAGACCACATACGGCTCGATTAACTCAGGAGAAAATTAACCAACTAAGGTGGGAAGTTCTGGAACATCCACCTTACAGCCCCGAATTAGCCCCTAGTGATTTCCACCTTTTTGGTCCACTGAAAACTCACCTTGGCGGGAGACATTTCGCGAATGACGCTGAAGTTGAATGGGAAGTGAAAACGTGGTTTAGAAAACAGAGCACGCAGTTCTATGCAGCCGGTTTCGGAGGACTGATAAAACATTCGGATAAGTGCATCAGTGTTGGTGGAAATTATGTTGGGAAATAAAGGGACAATGTATGTGTAAAAATAAACTTGTTTCTAGTTGTTATCATATTTAATTATTTGTCTACAGTCATTTGTGGCTTATTTATTGACTTTCCTCGTGGATATGATTTATGGCTCAAAAGCGCTGATTCAGTATCGTTGCAACTCGAACTGAGCTGATTTGAATTGCTTCCTTGTTGATGAAATAGAGAAGCGAGGACTGATGATTGTTGTGTTTCGTCTTGATAGAAAATGAACAACTCATTCCCAAGATTGACATGAGTCGCCACCTGGTGTGTGAAAAACATGGATATTGCTCATCTACCAGCACCATATGTAATTTCTGTAACTCTTGTAATCTCAAAGCGTTTGAAGTTTTTAGTTCTAAAACAGTTCATGAATGAACACTCATTTCTTGTTTGGCGCTTATCGAAGTTGGAGAAAAAAAGTGGAGACTAAAGGACACGATAGACCAGTGGTTCTCAACCTTTTTTGGCCCATGCAACCTTTCACCATATGTTCAGAATGTCATTCCCTCCTTTGGTATTTCCTCCCTATAAATTCCCCTCTGCCACTACACAGTATACGTAAAAATGGAAGATAAATTTAATAAAACATACTAGAACAAGTCTAGACGTCTACATAAAACGTGATTTGCGGGCATACTTACGTTATAAAACGAAGTCCAGAAGTGCTAGAAGTACAGAACTGTAAAATATGGAGAGAAAACAATATCAAGTAATCGGTTCTTGTATTAATGCGATCTTGAAATACTCTTAATCCCCCCCCCCCCCCCCCGGTACCCTAAAATCTCTGCTTCCCACTCCCAGAATTCACCACAGGTTGAAAACCACTGCGTTAGACAATATAAAAACTAAAGGTTATAGTTACTGACCGGGATTCGAACCTGCCACCTTCACATGACGACAGCGTCTCACTGCAGGAGCAAGGTTTTGTATTGTCTAGTGTGTCCTTATACAAGTGAGTGGGAATATTCTTCAACAAGTGAATCGGTACAATTATCTCGGAACAGTCATAACATCTGATGGGAGATGCCTTGAAGAGGTTAAAACAAGAATCGCCATGGCGAAGGTAGCCTTTGGCAAGATGAAAAACATACTGACCAATAAAGGGATGTCAATTGAAACGAGAAAAAGAGTGCTGAGGTGCTACATTGAGCCTGTACTTTTGTATGGATGTGAAACTTGGACAATGAGCAGTCAAGCTGAAAAAAACATCTGGTGGCTATAGAAATGTGGTTTCTGAGGAAAATACCATGGACAGACAGAAAAACCAATAACCAAGTAGTACAAGAAACAAATGACAATCTTACACTGATTAGAGAAATTAGACGTAGACAGTCAACATTTTTTGGACATGTTATGAGAAGAAATGTATTGGAGAACTTAATGAAAACTGGCAAGATCGAAGGGAACAGACCAAGGGAAGACCGAGAAGTAAATACATGGATGACTTGGCCACATGGCATGGACGAGACAGGAACACTGAGCTGATCCACGACTCTGGTGATCGAGTGAAATGGCGAGTCATGACTGACCACGCTTTCCGGCATGGCACATCATGGATGGATGGAGTGTATCCTTTAGTCTCTACCTCAATGAGTGCCAAACAAATCGTGTGTGTTTATTTATGAACAGTTCTCGTGGCCTCAAAGGGTTCCCCACTTAATATTTTAGTATTCTACATGCTTCATCATCATCACCGACTTCCAGTCCCCAGCATGGCGGTTAGGTATTGATCCGCTACGGCCTCTGGAGTATTTATCCTTGTGGCTGCGGTTTGCATTCGCATTTTCCTCATGTTGGACTGGTAGTATGTGGTTCCGTCGCCCTGATACTGAGTGAGTGCGTGGCACGACTCTGTGAGCTATGAAATCTATGTGGAATGCTTTTACATCTGTCCGCTTTTGTTTGTACAGTGAACTGCTTGTTCGGAACAATGGCTACCCGCTGTTGCTGAATAGACTGATTTGCCTTTTCGGTTCACGAGTGCATTTTTTATTAGACTCCTGGAAGTGGACGCTGGAGTTCATGCTTTGTGAGGCGCTTTCGGTGGGTCGTCCAGGGGAAAGGGACCGAGCCATGTGAGAAGACCTGGGTCAATGAAGTCTTTCTGGTGACTGCAGATTCGTCGGTGAACTGTAATTTATGTGGAAGACTTTTGTGTTGTCATTCTGGCGGCGGCATTACGCAAAGTGTACCTATGCTGGCTGTTGGATCGCCGAGACTCCTGTCTGTTCCAATTTTCACATTGGATAGTGA
>OY992884.1:54162975-54167975 GCA_963921405.1 Cepaea hortensis
GCTGAACAGTTGGGCATTGCTTTGCTGATCCGACAGCTTGTCTTGTTCCAGAAGTATAGGTGTTATCTTTCCTCTGGAGTAAACTTGGAAGGCCAAGAGAGGGATCATGATGCATGGATAGCACGTGGTCTCAACAATTCAGCCTAGGATTTGTGATATGGAAAGGTTATTGCGCGGTTTTTAAGCACAGTGTAATAAACTATCGTCTGTCAAGATGGCATGGTGCCAGTGAATTACACTACTGTATTGAGAAATCTACCGGTCTCCCTGGCTAAGGTGCTAAGGTCGTTGTTCGTAATCCCGTATACTCTCGTTATGAAACACAGCTGCGCGAGATTAGGCAGCGGATCGCGTCGCGATAGTTACTTACGGGGGTTTGTGAGCCAGTCGTTCAGAAAGCAATGGCAAACTACTGAACGTAAAACTTGCCAAGACATCAATGGCAGCTGAAAATGCTGGTGTTGACTACAATTTCCTGTAAAGGATATGCGGGAAAAAAAAAGTGAGAAATCTAGTGATTCTGCAAACATACGCAACGAAAACAGAAACCAATGAAACGGAAAGTTTATGAAATGAGAAATCATGATGACAGTCATTCAGTCCATCCATCCATCATGTGCCATGCCGGTAAGCGTGGGCGGTCATGTTCTACCATCTCACTCGATCACCAGAGTCGTGGATCAGCTCCGTGTTCCTATCTCGACTATGCCATGTGGCCAACCCATCGAGGTATTTACTTCTCGGTCTTCCCCTTGGTCTCTTCCCTTCGATCTTGCCCAAGTCATTTCTTCTCATAACATGCCCAAAAATTTTGACTGTCTACGTTTAATGACTCTAATAAGTTTACGATCTTCATTTGTTTCTTGAAGGACCTGCTCATTGGTTTTTCTGTCTGTCCATGGTATTCTTTGCATTTTTCTCAGAAACCACATTTCCACAACCATCAGCTGTTTTTCAGCTGGACTGCTTATTGTCCACGCTTCACATCCATACAAAAGCACAGGTTCTATGTAGCACCTCAACAGTCTTTTTCTCGTTTCAATTGATATCTTTTGATTGGTCAGTTCGTTTTTCATCTTGCAAAACGCTACCTTCATAATGGCAATTCTTGTTCTAATCTCTTCAAGGCATCTCTCATCTGATTTTATGACTGTGCCGAGATAACAGTATCGATTCACTTGTTTAAGAATATGCCCATCTACTCGTATATCACATTGTGGTATTTCCTTCTTCCCAGTGACGACCATAATCTGTGTCTTCTTAATATTCAGTTCTAACCCTAGTTGTTCACTGTGTGCAACAACCGCATCTACTAAATTGTGCAGGTCCTGTTCATTGGCTGCAATCAAGACTGTATCATCTGCATATCTAATGTTATTGATGTATCTTCCCCCAATGTTGATTCCTTCCATATCTTCTATATTTCTGAATATATTGTCACTGTACAGGGAAAAAAATATCTGGAGACATTACACATCCTTGTCTCACACCTCTTTTAATAGGCTGATATTGCATGTCGACATGTCTCACTTTATCGAAAGCCTTTGTGTAGTCAATAAAGAAAAGATGTTTGTTTACTTCTATAAAACGCTCAGTTACTGTTCTCAGTATATACACAGCATTTACTGTGCCCTTGTCTTCTACAAACCCACATTGTTCTTCTCCTATTTCGGGTTGTATTTTCTTCCTAACTCTTTGCATGATAATTCTCAGCAGAATCTTCGTGATGTGGCTCATTATACTAATTAATTCAGTGAGGAATTATAAATACAAAGAGCAATCACGGATGCTATCAGTGAGGTGAATAATGCAAGTACAATGAAGAAGGCATCTGCCTACAAGGGCAATAGTTAATATATAGGTGTAATGTGGGTTCGAATCCACTTGACAAGAACACAAATGTGGTGGTTCGTTTGTACTAACACGACCATTGTGTGGTGGTTCGTTTGTACTAACACGACCAGTGTGTGGTGGTTCGTTTGTACTAACACGACCAGTGTGTGGTGGGTTCGATTCGGACATGTGACATCACAATTTGATAGGTTTACCTGTACCAGATAAGACACCAGTTTTAGGCTCCAAGCAAATATTAATTTGCACTTATTGAAGACAAATGATAATATATAGATATCAGAGAACAACCAGATAATAGAGACAGATATATTTAAATTATCTGTGTGCTCTGGGATATATTGATCTCTCCACATATTATTCCGGAAAATGTAGAACTCAGAGGAACTCTATCACATAAGGTTCCAGTCAGGTATTAATGTACACTTATTGAAGACCAATGAAAATATATAGACGTGAGAGGGACAACCAGATAATAGAGACATATGTAGTCAAATCCTCAATGGATTTCAACCTACAGAGATATTTATCTGTAGAAAGCTCACACGCTTGCGGTCAGATATATTCATCTGATATTAATCTCTCTACATACTATTCAGAGAAACGTAGATCTGAGAGGAACATAAGACTTCACTCAGGTATTAATTTGCACTTATTGGAGACAAATAAAAATATATAGATATCAGAGAACAACCAGATAACAGAACGATATAGTAAAATACATATGGATTCTAACCCTCAGAGATCTGTATCTTTAGAAAGCTCAGTAGCCTGGGGGTCTGGGATTTAAGACAACTTGACTTCACCAAAAAGATATTTGGTTGCGACAAGGTCAGGGACACAATCATTGCAAGATAAGAAAGGCATTGACCACCAGAGTTGTAACATTATACAATAATTTGGCGCACAATATTTGCAAAGTTTAAGTTAGTATGTTATTCCTGTAAACCAGGAGTGTGAGACACGATTTTTCTGCCAAGGCCCATTTCGGATATTTATAATATCATTCGCAGGCCATTCAAAATTATCATACTATTAAAATTATAATACTATTGGTCAAACATTTAATTAACTTATCCCTAATGAGATGTCGAGAACTGCTTCTCTTTGGTTAGGCGTGTGATGTTAGCTGGTTATCATGATGTTGCTATTTACAACTGCTTTTCCAGGTATGCGTCGGTCCGTTTGGAGAGCAATTGACTCTTTACGATGATAAGTAAGTTTTGATAAGAAGTGCTGTCAGCAGTAAGTTGTTCAGAACACAGATGCGCATTTCAAAGGCACATCTATTCACATTGGTTCGCCTTTGATTTCAACAACAAAAATTATCATTTGTCTATTTCTCTTGGAAGGATCGACATCAACTTTTCTTTTCTTCGTAGTCGCCATTTTTAGAATGTTACACCACTTCAGTTTTAATAACCAATTAGTATGTGTCGCCAGCGACGTCGAGAGAAGACCAGACGGTATTACTAGTATCGGGACTCTTCGTGTCGAAAAATAGGACGGAACATGTATGGGAATGTCCAGTGTAGTGTGATATCGGTTCTTGAGTCAACTCGATTAGGCGGACCTTGCGTCTTTTGTGGCTTGCTGTACAGGAGACAAGCATGCAGAACATGGTCGCCATTTCGCCTGCTAACTGTCGAAGCTTCCAAAATGCAGCTTTGTTTGTTTTCCCTTGCTTCTCTTGTCTGCTATTGCCCATTCTTCTTATAGTACATGCAGCATGGTGTTGTTGATCATGACTATCCACAGCTTTCTGTCTCTGTGCTGCCATCGTTCCTGACACTGGTGTTTCTCTATGCCATGGTGTTGTTGATCATGCATGTCCATATCTTTCTGTCTCTGTGCTGCCATCGTTCCTGACACTGGTGTTTCTCTATGCCATGGTGTTGTTGATCATGCATGTCCATATCTTTCTGTCTCTGTGCTGCCATCATTCCTGACACTGGTGTTTCTCTATGCCATGGTGTTGTTGATCATGCATGTCCATATCTTTCTGTCTCTGTGCTGCCATCATTCCTGACACTGGTGTTTCTCTATGCCATGGTGTTGTTGATCATGCATGTCCATATCTTTCTGTCTCTGTGCTGCCATCATTCCTGACACTGGTGTTTCTCTATGCCATGGTGTTTACAAGGTACGAGGATCGACTTCATTGCACCGGGTTTTATCCAATAACGTAATGACGTAATCCGGAATCGAATCCACAATCTTCGTAGTGCATGGGTAATGGCGTAACCACTTGGCCACGGAGCTCCCATGCCCTGGTGTCAATCCGTTTAGAATCTTCTCTCTTGACCTTCCCTACCTCTGCTCCCCTTGTTTCCCCACTTTCCCGTAGTTACGACATACTCCGGCGTTCACCTTCTGGTGATACGACTAATGAATGTGGACTCTCTTCTTCTGATACAGATAACCAGTTATTTTACTCCGCATAGACTGACCCCGCCTCTTCTGATACAGATAACCAGTTATTTTACTCCGCATAGACTGACCCCGCCTCTTCTGATACAGATAACCAGTTCTTATACTCCGCATAGACTGACCCCGCCTCTTCTGATACAGCTAACCAGTTATTTTACTCCGCATAGACTGACCCCGCCTCTTCTGATACAGCTAACCAGTTATTTTACTCCGCATAGACTGACCGTACCTCTTCTCACCTGGACATTTTATTGGTAATTTCTCTGTGGTTTTAATATGACATCTAATAATACCGGCAGCGTTTAATTTATTTTCTGTCGATGATTTTCTGAACATTCGTCTCTTCTTCTTCTTTCATTCGCTTGAAATTTAGTGTATATATCTGCAATGCTGCCTCTTGTATTTTTATTTTTATCTTTGCTGTCTATTGCTTTGAACTCAAGCGTAGCCCATACGTGCTAATACTTCTAGTGCACTGGACTGATTTTTTTTCTTGTTGATTAGCTTCCATATTACCAGTGTCCCTCTCCATTAGGCGAACCTACTCCGACCTCTGGGGTGCTTATAATGTCACGTCCCCAAGTCAAGAACGAGAAGTCAAAATCTTAGTTCAACTGACCGGTGTAGAGGTTGAACTTGCCAGTTCTGCTTCAACACACCGGATGTTTAAGAGCGAACGCTCGGCCATTGTGACCTCCTGTCTATTGTGTAAACTTCCT